>JAQGBT010002780.1:0-22374 GCA_034698585.1 Disparrhopalites patrizii | reverse complement strand
ATTACGGATTCGGATTACGTAATCCGTAATCCGAATCCGTAATCCCGGGATTATAATCCGGGATTAACAATACCCTGTTGTTGGGTATAGAATAAATAATTGTTGCTGTCGGAATTACTTAAAGTTTTAGTTTACCCAATTTGTCATCGTACAAAAAGATCAGTTTTAGCAATATATATGTAGGTATATACAACCCGGGCAATGAAGACGAAAATGTGCAAAAAAAAACATCCTTTCGCAAAGTTTGAAATCCTGTTTGGCGCTAAAATTCCTTGGGCACATGCCATTAAGAGAGGGAAAGGAAAATGATAAAAATATTTAAAGGTTACGAATGTATACCGCTCGTTCGTCCGTCCCCGTCCTGTGTATTTATATTTATATACGTTTATTAATAAATAAAGTAAAGTCGGAGAAAAGCTATACCACACAAGCACGCCTAATAATTAAAAGAAATAGGAGAATAAGATCGAAAGGAAAGAAAAAACATTATTTAATTAGTTTTTAAAATTATTTAATACCGTAAACAAATGAATAATAAAAGGTGCTGAAAATATTTCATCATTTTCTCATGAAGTTTCTCACACGTGTAGACTTTATTTCCTTTTCTTGTTACTTAACACACTGCAATATATAGTCATTGGGGGAATAGCTGGAACCGAAAACGCGACTAAATTTCATCATTTTAATTGTTGTTTCAATTTCCTCTTTATCGACTCGTTTTTCTCTTTATTTTGTACTCAAGGTCATTATACACACAGACACACACCAACTTCATGTTTAAATGTCAAAGAGAGAACCGTTTCTAACACAGGTAAACGAATTTACTTTTAAATAACTTTTTTTAACATATACTTTTGCTCTTTTTCCTGCACCTAATAATCCTTGAAATCTGTAATATTTTTCAATTGTTGTCGTTTATCCTTTGTACCTACAGTTTGAAACAAATGTGGTATTGTGTGAGCAAGTGAATGATGTCTCAGCCTTCACCCAGGAAAATGGTCCAGAACAAACTTAAAGTGATGAAATTTAGTAACTAATTTCCAAAAGCCCTCTGTAGACTTCGTTAAAAGTACTCGCCTTCACCACTTTTGCTCAAAAGGTCAACTTCCCCATGGTTCGTACCGTACATAAATATTGTATTTTTTGTATCACGTAGTACTATAGGGATTTTGATTCTAAAAATTGTTTGGGGAACACATTTTCTGGCCTTTGCGTGTGATACACCAAGTACTTTCTCTGTTATATATCTTTTTGAAGACGATTGTTGAAGGGAAAAGCTCATCAGATTTTAATGTGAAGGGGAGAAATAACTTCTTTGATAGTTAAATTCAGGTCTTTCCAGATATTATGTGACCCTCAAAGCAGATGTTGATTCAGATTCAAGATGCTCCACTTTTCACTTTTGGGTGCCTTATAGAGATATTGATTGAACCTAAATTATAATATGAAGTATTAGTAACACTTTCGATGCTCAAGAAAGTCTGTGACCGGAGTCAACTGTGATATTTAGCCTCACAATCTGTAAGAAGATACAGGTGTGCCAATTTCACTTACGTTGTAAGTAATACATATTTCAAACAATTTAGTCAAATTTTACAATCAAATCCAAGTCAGTCATGAAGGATTCAACTGGGGAAGTGGATATTTGGAGGGACACGCACGTACGATTACTCGGTAAGCTTTTGATTTGGTTAGAACTCATTTTGCGTTCTTTTCAGTTAATGGATCATATTAGCTTGTCTTAAGTTATAATGTATACAATCTCAGGGGATTGCCAAAAGTTATTGTTAGCATATCACTCTAATGTTGAAATAAGAAGGGGACGGTAGCAGTTCTGCAATACTTGATTGAATAATAAGTCGTAATCACACTAGCAAGACGAAAACAGAAAATGTACTTTTTACGCATGTTTTCTGATTGTCTAGTTCGAAGATTCTCACCGGAGCAAGTACCACGTTTGATTTTGTTAATCTGTACTAATGGTTATTATGGTTTGTTGCTTAATGAATATGAATATGGACATTATTATATTCCAATCGCCGCTACTCATGGAAGTTGATTTAACTCGACGTATTTTCTGTATTTCGTAATGTTTATTGTCAGTCATCTAGCATATTGCCAATTGGTATTAGTTAATTTACTTATTAGATTACACCATCAGGTAGCAAAGATGATCCAAAATCCAAGAGACTACAAAATGTAGACAGTTATCATTATTACTAGATGATTAAATATTATAGGGTGGATCATTTGTTTATTATATGGTGTGCGTATGTATATGTATAACGTACACGCTCTTTGTATATGTATGTATATGTAATTGCTTTATTGTAAAAATTCTCACAGTGTAAGCACTGATTTCCAGAAACAGACGTTTGCTACTTTGTTTGATACGAGATGATGTAGTGTTTTAAGTCGGTAGACTAAGATCCTTTTTGTTTTGCAGGTTACGCCAACGAAGTGGTATGTCAAATAAATCAACTGCTTCAAATATTAAGATTTTCTAAATCAATGATTTGGAAAATGAAACAAGAAGAGCAAGCTGGTATGTAGTAAATTCTATTTGCTAGGGTGAAAGTTTTCGGGCCTTGGTCCACGTGAACATTGTTCGTGCTTCTTACGGTATTGCTTCATTATACTGCCTGGCGGATACAGCGGATAAATCGTACAAAACGTCCAAGGTTCTCTTTGTTTCTTGTGTATAGCTTTCTTTAAACGGTAATTGTGATTTGCGAATGTACTATATTGTATTTTTATATACTCACCCGATACCCTGTTTTTTTTTTTTTTTTTTTTACAGAAAACCAACTCACAGATAGTAGTGATGAGGACCGCTGCTGACACCTTAATTTGGCAAGGCTTGGCGTCCGTACGTATTAAATTTAGTTGTACAAATGTTAAATACATTTTTCGTTGTATTGTCACATCAGTCATTGCGAAATTCTTCGAAAACGAAAATGCGACTTCTTCCATCATATATGTATTTGGTTGTGCTAAATATTAATACTCATACATAGGTGGCGATTCCTGGTTACACCATCAATCGAATATGCGCCTTGTCCTTGTATCTTTTGCGAAGAACAAACCTTCCACCACAAGCACAGAAATGGACTACCTCATTCATAGGACTTGGAAGTATTCCATTCATTTACCAACCAATTGATAATTTGGTGGACTACTTAATGGATAATACTTTTCGTAAAATATTTCCATAACGTGATTACTTCGCTCTTGACTCCGACAAATGCTAGTACAACCGTATCTGGTGATAGTCTCCAATGTAGTAGCAAAGTGGTATATGAGTCAGCTCAGCAGTTGGAAATAACCGCTTTGCCGAAGAGTACGCGTATATATAGAAATTTTATCGGCACTTTCTCTTTTCCCAGTTGCGCAATGGTAACGCTTATTTAAACTTACTTTTACGTTTGGACTTTGGACTAAAATTCATTGCTTTAAGTAGGGTCTATGATACCAATGAATGGGGATAAGGGAGACAGGTTATGTTTATTGCTCGCTGGTACAATTCGCTTTCTTGCCACTTTTACTTTTCACGCAGCTAATACTTTATATACAATTGCTAAAATACATCTAGTACTGCAACATTTGTATTTAGTTTGTTTAGAAAACTTAGGCTCGCTGAGAATCAGGCGTAAACGTGACAAACTGAAATTATGTAAGTAACGTCCGAAATGACGTTCTGTAGTCACTGCCACAGTGCACAATGATACCGTCTACTCGTAAAGTGCTTCCTTCGTATGTGTTTTACCCACAAAAAGAGGGTTTATCACGCTTCCTTTTATTCAGAGATTTGAGAGTAAATTATTATGGAAAGTGCGGGTATGTATGTTGTAGACGCACGTCTTCGACTCTTACTAGATTTACGAATTTTACAGCAATAAAACTAGTGAAATTATGAACTAACGGATTTGTAGATTTTGTGGTGGATGATTCCCAAGTTTAGAAGGAAATAAAAAAAAATGGATTAAATAACCCGGCAGTAGAACATTGTGTTAGGCTTTTATTTTAATAATACATACATATGTGTATGTGTATTTCAGTTAAGCGAAATCCATTTGCCAAAGTGCCATAATTTTAACAAAAATAGTAGCGTCATATACCAACATCATTTTATTTTTTTATAAAATTGACGCTAGCAAAAATAGCTCGTTACAAGAGTAACAAGAGGTACATATTATAATGTGAAACACTATTGGAACTGCCGCAACCAACAGACGCCATAGCCATACAATGGCATGAAGGCACCAAGTCTCACTCGTTTTAGTCGTGCGTACCAGTACCACCAGTCCTATGTATACCACCAATGTCCTACTAAACCCATTAGCACATTTGCATTGGCCAAGTTACAAATATACCTATTAAGACCCCTCACGCATTTATATATTCCGCAAATTGTTTGGACCCGTTAAATGTCCATTATAAAAAATTAATCAGCAAGTTTCACACTCAATTAATTTGAAATCATTCATTTGCCCCAGTTGCCCCTTGCCCCTGCTCTGGTCGTATTTCTTGCGAGCGATTATGTTTGTTAAAATGGTGGCGAGTACTTACCGTGGCACTTAGACAAGTCCATAGTCGTAGTCCTACATTTCTTTTTTCCCGGTCTTATAAAAGTAGCCTTAGGAACAGTTGGAGCGCCTTCCGTTGCAGGAACATTTCTAAGTTGGTCAACTACCGGATGGAAAATAAAAATGACAGTTACTTTTTCCTCCTGGAAAATCGGAAAAACCATACGAAAAACATTGCTCCAGAAGTCATGAAGGTCATCATGAATCGTCCAATCATATCATGACAAACTACGTTCATGGATTTCGGCGGCCATTGCAATTTGTAAATCATGCAATCCATTGTATGTTGTTGTTTTTAATTCAACCGATTTTTTTGGACGAATATTTTGGTTAGCATAGCGTAGCGGATTGCGCAGCGCCTGAGACTAATAGCTTGGTGAATGATTCGCGCAAAATATGATAGTAAAAACATCTGCACGACCTAGCTGCAAATACGCTTAACAATAGCCTCCACCACTAAGGTCTATTACAGCTACATACTTGTTGATCTAGACGTCCGATTTTGTTGCCGGCGGGTTCCTTCGATAGCTCTTGACATTCCCCCGAGAAGTATTCGGATTCAAAGTCCCTCGGAGGTTACTCCAGGGAGATACCCGTATTCTTTAAGAAAGACTGAATTTCGGAATAAATCCGAATACTTCTCGGGCGAATGTCAAGAGCTATCGAAGAAACCCGCCGGCAAAAAAATCAGATGTCTAAGTCAAGAGATATAGCCCCACAAAGACCCTCGGAGGTTACTCCGAGGAGATACCCGTATTTTTTTTAGAAAGACCGAATTTCGGAGTAAATCCGAATACTTCCCGGGGGAATGTGAAGAGCTATGGAAGGAACCCGCTGGCCAAAATATCAGACGTCTAGGTCAAGAGATATAGTCCCGCAAAGATCCCCGGAGGTTCATCCGGGGAGATACCCGAATTTGTTTATAAAAACCGAATTTCGGAATAAATCCGAATACTTCTTCGGGGAATGTCAATAGCTATCGGAGGAACCCACTGGCAACAAAATCGGACGGCTAGGTCAAGAGATATGGCCCCGCAAAGACCCTCGGAGGCTACCCCCAGGAGATATCCGTATTGTTTAAGAAAGGCCGAATTTCGGAATAAATCCGAATACTTCTCCGGGGAATGTCAATAGCTATCGAAGGAACCCGCTGGCAACAAAATCGGACGTCTAGATCAAGAAACTTGTAGCTGGAATAGATCTTACTGTTTGGGGCTATTGTTACGCGTTTTTGCAGCTTTTTTTACGGACATGCGCAAAATGTCAGAGGAAGAGTCACTAGATGAATCATGAATCTAGACTTCTAGAGACGTAGAGACAGTGAATCCGGGATGATCGACTGATGCAAAATGCGAACGAACTGTGTAATGTGAATGCTGATTATGGGATGCGCGCCGCGCCGATAGTGCACGCAGCAGCGCTTTCGTTAAAATAAAAATGCACCATTGCATAATATTGCATTATTATTCTTTTTGGCGTGTAGCATTGGTAAATTGGTACTAAACCCTAAAACCAGGAGAAGTTCAAGCAACCGATGGTCGATCGATTGAACTTTCATTGTTTCCTTCCGAAAAATTAATTTCGGAAAAAGTCATTTAAGTTACCAAATAAACGCCTTCAACAACGAGGACACAAAGAAACTTACAACGTTACAACAATTAGAATCATTTTGACGGATTCTAAAACGCTGAGGACAGCCAAGAACGGTGTTGGAGAGCACATGGTGTGTGATCTGTGATGTGCGGTGAAAACAGTTTTTAGGCCACATTTGGACCGTTGTGTGCATATTGTATATACTATATACACGGTGTGATGTGAAACACTGATGTCCTTCTGTCCTTGTGTGGGAGATTCGAAATTGGCGCGGATGCAGTGAGCCTCTGAGGTATCAAATCCGGGGAGAGCGAAATTTTTACTGCCTTTTTTCAACTGTGTTTTCTAGTCCTTTTTAGAGTCCCATTGGAGTTTGGTTTTTTGGTCTTTTTGGCTACAGAAAAGCAGTGGAGGAATATGAAAAGGGAAATACTCACTCAATTCTCCACGACTTCTCTCTGTTTCCAAGTTAAAATCTGAAGCCCATCATCAAGTTTCTTCTCTCTTTCGACTCTACTCACTCACAACTCTTCGTCTGTCTCATCCTCATGTACTTTTTCATCCTTTTTTATTATAATATACGAGTTCCAAAAAGTTGAATCCGCAGAGTTCTTTTTTGGATGTGCTTTTTGTTTCTTTCAAAGAAGAATTGTGTCGTGTGAAAAATCCTCCCTCGCAAAATACACATCTTTCTACACGGCAATCTTGTTAATCATCGTATAATTTTGATGATTATTCTTTCTTTTGTTTATAGGAAATAGAATAAAGTCTACTTGAGAAAAAGAAGTTAGTTGTGACTCGAATTTCCTGTAAAGAGAATATATATTCTGGAACCATTTCCCCCGGGGAGTTAAAGCGGAGTTGGTACAGTTCCTACGATTTGGAAAGTGTGACTGTACCAATAATTGGAGGAGATCTTCTTGTTTGCCTCAAAAGTATAGTTACCTCTACAATTTTTTGGTAAATGATCTTTTTTGTTTGAAGGATCGTTTATTACGCGTATGGAAACTCGTATTTAAATTGCTCATTACAATTTAGGGATCAATTTCTGGAGAAATTACAGAATGAAAGTTAGGAACTGATCCATCCTGGTTTGTTGGAACCGTTTGGGAGCTTTTTTTTTTATTTGGCTTAGTTTTGTTTTCTTGTTTTGGACTTAGTCGTCAATTTTGTTTGCGGGTGGTGCACTTCGTAAATCCGCCACCATTTGGAATTATAATTACAAGAGGGGAAAGAAAACAAAAGGGAATTATTGCCCGTGTCAAACCTGTGTCAAGTTCAAGCTATTTCGTAACCCTGGATTGAGATGGTGAAGCAACCCATAGGAGTTGGCTGGGAGAAGATGTGATAGCGTTCTGCATCATGCTGAAGTTTCCTGTATAAGGTGGTCCATCACCATTTCTGTTTTCTAGAGAGTTACCTTCCTGCAGCTGAATACGAACACGGTATCATGAATTACGACTCAGCTGGGCTCATGGCCGTAAGTATATTGCTTCTTTTTATGCTCTTTGATTTCCATACTTCGATTTAGTTAAGCAGCATAACGCAGTTACTTTAGGAATTGGTTTACGCTTGCGTAACTGAATGTAAAGTAACCGTACATGAATCATGGAAATGTTTAAAAATTACAGCAAATCCAGGCCTTAATTGCCCCCCCGACAACTTCGAGGTCCAGAACGAATAACAACAAGCATCCGTACTTCAAACGACCTGGGCGCGGCCACAATCACGACACTTGCGATGCTTGTCACGAAGCTGGAGATTTGTTATGTTGTGACTCTTGCAGCGCATCTTTTCATCTCATGTGTGTGAATCCTCCGTTGGATTACGAACAAATTCCTGCGGGGGATTGGCGGTGTCACAGATGTCTTAGTACTCAGGTAAGCGTTTTATATCAAAACCAGCAAGTTTATTACAAAGTTTAAAGCGAATAACGGCTTTTTCCCTTTATCACGACGATCGCTGTTCGTTTGTGATATCAAGATCTCTACATATTATAGAAACGTGAAATGTGATCAGTTAATCTTTGTTGGGTTCTTTGTGTGTATCGAAGTTTAAATGAGCTTTAATTTTACAGGGAGATTCGGGCGGCGATGGGGAAGGGAATAAAAAGATTCTCCCAATGAACCGTCGGACAGGGAAGAAAAGAGCAGCACCACCTCTTCCGAAAGAACCGCCAACAAAAAAACCTCTACTTACTGTGCAGTTAAACACACGTATAACTGCTAAAGGTGGTAATGTTGTGTCAAATTTTTTCAGTCAAGCTGTTGAATTTGCTCGTAAAATGAATCCAGAGCAATTTGTTCTTCCGAAGTATTTAATGGAGTACGGAGCTTCCCAGTTTCCTGGTAAGCTCGAAATTGACCCTGGTTTTACCTTGGATTTCATAGGTTATTCGCCCTTAAACTCGTGTTTTTTAAACCATGTTGTCCTGCTGTAGGTGCACCGCGTCCTCCTGCAAAAAAGGGTTCTTCGAAAGCTAGTAAACAAATAATAGAGACAGAAAACGGGATGGTACCTTCGCCTGTTGTAATATGTTTTGTTTGCGATGTGTAAGTTGACAAGTACTAGTAGGCATACATATGTTGTTTGATAATTCGCGTTGTTTGAATTATGAATGAAATTGATTTTTTTGTTGAACTACAGTTCTTGTCGTAGAAGTCCTATGATAAAATGTGATGCGTGCTCTGCTGCATTCCATTTTGAATGCCTTAATCCACCGTTGACCGGTGTTCCTCAAGGAAGATGGCTGTGTCATCTTCACCCTGAATCAACTTTGGAGCATAAAACATTGAAATCTTTGAGTTTTACCGAACGTGTTCGGCTTTATGATTACGCGAAGCAACCTATTGATCCAATTCAAGTTGCACTTAAATTTGTTACGAAAACACAGAGAGCGAAATACTCTTACTTCAGGTCAAAAGTAAAAATACGGGGGAAGGAGTTGACGCAGGTACCTATTGCTTCACCGATTTCCGAATGTACAGATAAACATATTTTGGTATATGTTTATCTGGATTTTCCTGTATGTTTAGATTCCTGCTCCAATCGTTGCTTGCTACATGAATGAAGAGGAAGACGACGATACGTTAGGAGAGTGGCCTGAAGTGAACAAACTGCCTGTGTACAATACCTGGAATAATGTGCAAATGGTAGGTTGTATTTTAGTTGTTTACTTCTAAATGGTAGGATAATGTATACTTGCGGTGTACTGTACATATTTGGACATTTTTTATTGTAGGATGGGTATTCCCAAACGTGCAGCCACAACGATGAGCTGACTGGTTTAGATATTTTAGCTAATGTGGCCACCACAGAGTTTGACAAGCCAGATTCAAAGCAGCAAGCAAAATGCAACAAAGGCACCAATACCGAAGTAAATAATGCATTGAGTTCACCTGGTTTCGCTAATCAGACAAATACAAGCACTGTCACAGAAAGTGAGCAGACTAAATTATCCACTTCGAAATCTGATGAGGAAGCCAAACTTGAAGCGTTGTTCCAAGAAAAGTACAAGACCCATGCCGGTGGAATCCTGCATGGACTGGATTTTGAGACGATTTTAATTTTAGCAGCACAAAAAGTTAAGGAACTTAGGTGCAATGAAACCATTGAAAATAAAGAAAATGGAAGCGTTACTGACAAAGCAAGAGCAATAAGCCAACCTTCCGTATCTGCGGACCCTGCAATGGCAAATGGAAACGATGACATAATCAGTGAAAAGTCGATTACTGAACCAACGGTATTGCAGCCGGAACCTCATGCTAACGCTTTCAACAAAAAGATTCAGGTACTTGGACAACAATTGTTGAATGTTCAAATGCTTTTCTTTTACTAATGCTAATCTAATCATATTTGCAGGAAGTACAGAATACTCCATGCAGGGATACGCAAGTTGAAATCTCAGTGCCTTACATCAAACTTCTCATTGTTAATCTTCAGAAAGAAATGTTATTTAAGGAGGGCGAAATCATGATTGGCAAAGGTCACGTAGCACTCGACGTTACTGAGTTCGTGCCGTGTTCTAGTGTAACTGACGAACATTGTTGCATTTACTACGACTACGTTGGAAGTCGATGGGAACTAATAAATTACAGTCCTAATGGAACTTTAGTGAATAAAGTTCTTTATGGGTGTGAACCAGCTGGAAAGATCTCGAAAAACATTTCTTTTATGGATAACTTGCATGGAACGAGAGGTGTTCGTTATTCAATTCAAGAAGATCTGGATTCTCTAGAGGTAAGTTCTAAGTTGTGGGGTTGTGAGTACTAGCTGCGTGTACAACCTTCCTTCATTTGAAAATTACGTAATCTTGTGTCTTTTTGCATTTGTAGATGGAAAGAAAATGTCATTGCCGCCTTAGCTGCAGGTTGCAACCACGTGAAAGTTTAGACATTTCTGCGCATTTAGAAATAGGAAGTAGAATACAAATTGGATGTGTGAGAATAGTTGTTGTTGACTCGGGATGTGGAAGCAAGTGGGTTCCTAAGAAGTGGTTGGTTTATAACGGTGTTAGCCAAATTCCTGTTGGAAATAAAAAGAATGTGAAGGAAGAATCAGTTGACGGGATTTGCGACGAAAACAGTAACTCAGGGAGCGAAAATGAAGTCAAAGATACTGATTCAGATGTACCCGAAAAGGAAGTTGTTCCTGCAAAAGTACGACGAAAGAGTTTTACGAAAACGATATCTACTAGGGGTGGAACTCGTGGACGCGGTCGTGGTAGGGGAAGAGGAATAACTACACGAAAACGTGTTGATAGTGTTCAGAATAATGTTAAAAACTTGCCCCGTAAAAAATTTTCTACGCGAGGACGGAAAAGAAAACTTGTGAACACTAGGCATTCGGAAGTAGCACATACCAACGGAGACATTAATTCTATAAAATCATTAGCACGAGAAGACGGTACCTCAGATTCAGAAGAAGCTGGTGACGATCGTCGAGACTCCATTGTGACAAGAACGTCGGAGATTGAAGTGCCTGCAAGTACAAAAAACTTCAAAGAAGACCTTCACGTCGAAGATAAACTAACAGAATGTAAAACATTTGTTGCGGAAGAAGTATTGAATGACCTTGCGTAGATGAAAGCAGTGTTTAGTTTCAACAGAATTCGTTATTTTAACACGAACGATGCTACAATCCTTCGTGTATATTAGCAAAGCTCAAATTTCCAGCTCATCAGCAAAAGAATATATTATATATGCGTTACAGACAAGCTGGTATTGTATCCAAGAACCTCATGGAAATACAACTATATATGTATATTGTATATATATATGTCGCAATTTAAAAAAGGCAGGATTATAACAATAATATTACTATTAGTCCAATGCCAAGCTCCAAAAACTGGCTCCACACAAGTCCATTAATTCTTAACAGTTCTTCTCGGACGGTCTCGCCGTTCTTGTTCAGCAACAATACTTATTCGTCGAGAATATACATATTTCGCAAAAGGGTCTCTCAATACTCGTGGTTGTTGCAACATATTTATTTCGTTTTTACTACCACACCATTTAAGACCATTTTGTACGGATTGTTTTGTCTGTATATCTAGTTGGTTTCCCAGCACCTGAATGTGTCCCTTATTTATTTACCTTTTTGTTACTTTTTAACAATTACATAATATTGTAAGTAATCATTAACAATACAATACGCAGGTAGGTTTTAGTTTGACTTTTTGTCGAAATTAGCCAGGATGTTCAAAGATTGGAAACGGAAAGAGAACAAGATCACGCAAGCTGCTGGAGAAGTTACTGCATGAAAGATTAAATCATGAAGTGGATGGTATGAAATTTTGCGAATTATGTACCGGTACCTAATTTTACTTGTATAATTGCTCTACAAGTATGTATCTAAAAATCTTGAAAACCTTGTATTTATTATTAGCATGAGTAATTATTTGTATGGTATCTTTGGACAAAAGATGAACAACAAGTAATAAATTAGTTTTTGATTTAATGCTTTATCTCCAACTAGTTTTGGATTTCTTACGAACAAATGATTTTGAAATAGTTATATTTGCAATTTGAATAGATATATTTTTTAGGTGTTTAAGTTGCATGTACTTTGTGGAATCATTATTGCCATAAAATGAGTGACTTGATTACCTGCTACAAATGCTTCACTGAGGAGTATGATAATAATTAAAATTAATAATAATCCGATTTCTTAAGTCGAAAATAGCAAATAGTTTGTTTTTATTACTTTGACAGAATAGATTATTTACTTTCGTACAAACATTTTTTCCAAAACGTTTACTTACTATATCTGAAAATAATTTCTGAAGTACGAGATAAATAACAAGTTGCAGCAAAGAATTGAGCTGCAGCGGCAAGCTATACAGTGAATAATGTCGTCCACCTGCCTTACACCTTTAACTAAACATTCCTTTCTGATATCATGTGGCCACTTGTCCAGTTACAAAAATCTGAAAAAAATCTTTTTACTTTAAAAAAATTACAGCTACATAATGTATGTATATAAATGTTACATGTTTGTCAAGTATTGATTAGCACGATAATTTGTGTGCTTGTGTACGCACAAGCTGTGTGTCTTTTTCAACCAGACGCATAACCAGCAAAATAAGTAGTAAGTTTCTGTCGTGTTGTTCCCACTTCATGAAAAACAGTGAAAATGAAAGATGAATAATTGACTAAACAGTACTTGTAAAGCTTTCCAGGTTGTTTCTGAATTAGCCAACACCACAGGCAACCGCATTGTGCGAGTTTATCTCACCTCTATCTTTCAGTATTTACGTATTCAGTCAAATTGCCAGAAGGAACAAGTAAATAATTCTAGACACCAATTTAACATATTATAATTTGTAGCAACTTGGAAAAATATATGTACTTCTGTAGCTTCGTATTGCTGCTGCTGATTCTCTAGCTATTTAGTTATTTATACGGAGTGATTTGATTGTGACCTTGACACAACACAGCACTTCCGCTCTCTTGATTATAACTCGGTATAATTTAATAATTAGCAGAAGTTCCAATACATTATCAACTATGAGAAAATTTTAAGAGATGTGAGGGTTATATTCTTAAGACATATGGGCAATGGGCATAAAAATTTACTCGTAGGTATCCCTTATTCTTGCTGAGAGAGACTTCGCAGGTTCCCACCGGGAATTGAGTGTTGCAAATTTCTGAAATTTCATACACATTTTTCAGACAATGTATCTGGAACGTGATATTATGCTGTTTAGTTGCATGGCAAAAATGAAATCCATTTTATCGAACTTGAGTGACTGAGTGAACTGCACTTAGCATTTAAGCATTATTTACATTTAAGCATTGGCAACTGGCAACTGAAAAAAGTTTTTTCTTGCCATTTTACAAATCACGAATCACTGACTACATTTTTTGTAGGGGTTTAAGAGCTTGACACATTTTTGAGACAGCTTGCACCTGTGTATGCTGTGCTCGTATCACTCGTTTGTATAAGTATATGAATACAATAATAAACCCTTAAATCATACAGTACAGTAGTACTAACGAGACAAGGGTAATGTAAGTGTGGATGGAAATTATGTTTAAAAACATTATTTAAATTAATACTTTTGAGACATGATTTAAAAAACGGTAAATGCACACAAACAACTGCCATCGTCTCAACATGGCTGCTTTTAAAACAAGAGTAGACATAAAAAGCATGAAAAACTCTTATTCAAAGGTAGAGAAGAAACGAAAGTGGATTCCGTGAGAGCTTTTTATACGGTGGGTCATGGGTGTGCAAATACTGACACGAATAGCAACGTGTCCTTGTGGGGTACTTAAATTAGAAGTAGATAATAATACTAATCTGTAGCACTTGATTGCATTTACACGCACTCACAATATTTTAGTGTCACCTAAACTCCATCAACTTTGATCGCATTGAGTTGTACACTTAATACTACGAAAAATTATTGTGAAAGTTCATCTCAGCTCTTGTGAGCAATGACCGTAGTATGGCATTAAGCAATTTGTAATTATTTTTGGTATCTATAAATCTATATACCGTCATCATACTTGTGAGCAGTATTACCGTGGTACGAACGCCATTAAATATTGATGTACAGTTCCTTTCTTCCCTTTTCACCACATGCACACCAACATACCTTACTTTGATTTATGAAGACAGTACGGAAACTGGAAAGCACTATCGTATTTCATCAACACCCGGCAACTGAAAACGAAACGAATGTGAACACAAATTGCTTAAAAAATGCTCTCTGTTGTAAAGCACCAGCTGGGTGAAATTTACCCGAAATTGAGTACCTTTGTGCCCAATCATATACATTTGCAGTCATCAAGCGCACACAGCCAAGTCTGTTTTATGAGTTTGTTGTGGTTTGTGGTCCTCCACGTTTCTGCTTTGGCTAGCAAAATTGCCTAATTTCAAACATTAAAGGGTTTGAATTTATTTTTCTTGCGAACATGTCGTGAGTGGTAAATCCAAATTAAAATATTATTTCCTAACCTGGCTTGTGACTCCACACAATTTTTAGCCTTCGTCTTTACTGCTATGAGTGTGAAAGCTGGCAACAGATTTCCTGAATTAATTTACCAAGACGAGGCGAAATTTTTTGATTCCAACTACTAGTAGCTGTGTAGTACGTAAGTACGAACGAGCATTCCCACGTGCGCTCCCTAATAATACTAATCGCATTCTAGGTTTTCAACCCAGGGCAAAATAAGAATACGAAACTGTTTGGTCTTTGTGCTGATTATAGTAGGAATTAGAATCACCGTATTTCTGGCGACATTAGACACTTGAAAACTGTTTTTCGTTGCCACAAATGCATTCACGCCAGCGGTAACGTTTTCCGCACCATTTATGATATTGAAACCATTATACATACATACAAAGAAAATCCCTTCCAAAACAATGCACACGCAAATAATTTTGGCTTGAATTCACCCCTAGAGTCTGGTATAAGAAAAATACACACTATCATTTTTTACTATTTTCGTACTCGCATATTTTAGCAGTCTGCATATTTTTGCAAATAAACGAACCTGTTTTGTGAAATTAGCACGACCATATTGTTCTCAATGCTTTCATTCAGATACACTTTAAATACTCAAAATCTCAATACACACCTGTTTTTCTTCACTGCATATGCAAGTGTAACACATAATTTGAGCTCTGGAATGAAACCAGCATTGCTTTTTTGCTTTCTTAGATGACAATAATGCAATTACCGAAGCAAGACACGACATGACAAGAACAATCATTCAAAAATACTCTGGGAGTTAAACATCACATAAATACGCAGTACACTCTGAGTTACAAGTCACAGTGAAGGCTAAGTTGCTATTTGCACGCTGAATCCAATTTTCGTTTCCTCGCTCGTAGTAAAGTTTTAATGAATACACGTAAACCACTTTCATATATTTTTTTAAAAAAAGCTACGCAGGCACTGGTAGTCTTAAAATTCAATGAGTTTAAGTTGTAAGCCCTTAACATGTATGATCTTATTCCCTAAAAATATCACGCACTGTAGTCGGTCGAATGAGCTTTACCTACACTTTACAGTTATAATGTAAATATAATTACTTGCATACCTGATCAATTGAACAGAGAACTCAATTTCGTTATTGATTTTCAAAATTGAGTTGGTAATAGAATTTCATAACAAGCTCACTAAAGTTCTGCAGGTGACAACATACCCAACGAAACTAACGATCATAGTGTATGTAGCTAAACTAAGATATTGACTGGTTGAGCTTCATAAAACCTGGAAGTTGCCTTACAAGAAGTAAAAACAAGGCACTAATAGACTAACTTTACTAAAAACAGGAAAAGAAGGCATGGCTAAAATATGAAATAAGTTGTTAAAACTTCTCGTAGTAGCTGATTGCACGACGACAATATGTACAAACACGATAACGCAAATATCTAACAAAAATACAAATCAAATGCGATTGGCTTAGGAAAATACTTAAGGGAATATATATGTATTGTTAAAATACCTAGAAAAACTTAATGCCGACCAACAAACACGTGCAATTGTTTGTTAGACTTTTTTACGGTAAATATTTCCTTACTGTCAGTGTTAAAGTACTGACACCTGACATCTTTCATAGCAAAAAGGCTTCACCCAATCACTGCTGATTGCAGTTTGTTGACCAAAATCTACGTAAGACCTAATTTATTTTTTTACTGGCGGGATAAGTTTACGAGGACCTGATTTAAACTTTAATTGCTTTAGAGTGTTTCACAAGATACGACACTGTAAGAACTATGTATAACAAATATTGGCTTCACTAAAATAAGAGCAGTAATAAGCAATGGATTGGCTAAAAACTTAATAAGTCTATGACATGGTATGGTTGTTGGTAATGATGAAGGAAGACTGATTTAGGAAGAAAGATGCTTGTTGTTCAACAACATTTATTCTTGGGATTTTTTCCTTTTGATTTTCCACCAGGTTGAATGCGCACCAGACCAGGGCTTTCTTCGCTAGGTCGTTGCTGCTGCTTCTTTGTATACAAAACTGATTCCGTTATTGACATGAACATCTGAGAAAATACAAAGAATAGTTACAAACAAAACATACCAACAAATAGTTTCAACTGAATTTCGAAGACACAAAAATATTTTCCGTGCAACCCAAGATGAGATTACTACAAGAGTTCAATCACTACTCTGTATTCTGTACACAAATGATCGTTGCTTTTTTATCCACTAACGTGTGTAAAAGTGATAACAAAACAGCGACTTACTTCTTCAACGTTAATATTATCTTTTGCACTTGTTTCGAACAATTTTATTTGCATTTGATCAGCATAGCGCTGAGCGTCAGTCGTAAGAACAACCTTCCGAGAAGGATCATCGTTTTTGTTGCCGACTAATACTTTGTTGACAACCTCGCAGTTTTGCTCGATTTCGTGCAGCCATCGCTTAACATTAGCAAAAGATTCACCATTAGTTACATCATAAACAATTATCACGCCGTGAGTCCCCCGATAGTACCTGTAAATTCAAGTTCAAATTAATACACAGGAACAGACGAATTATTCTTATAATCTAATCAATTAAATCAATCAATAAACTTACGTTGAGGTAATGGTCCTGAAACGCTCCTGACCGGCAGTGTCCCAAATCTGGAGCTTTACCTTTTCCCCATCAACGACCAGCGTTCTTATTTTAAAATCAACACCAATTGTGGTGATATAATTTGTAGAAAAAACATTGTCTGCGAAGCGAAGTAACAGTGCACTCTTTCCTACCCCTATATCACAACAAATACAAAACAAATAAAATTACTTGACCAATGACTATATAGACTCTATACTTTGCTTGCATAATAAACGATGATGTTAATTATTAAAAAAAGAAAAACAATGATTCTTATTCTTACCACTATCGCCAATAATGAGCAGCTTAAACAGATGATCATATTCTTTTGATTGCCCTCCACCCGCACGGTTGGCCATTTCTGCTATTTGTTATACCCCGGTAAAGGAGGAGCGTTGTCGAAAATGTCTATACACATCAAAATGAAATCTCCTCATTTAAAGTAAATCCCTTCATTCTTTCTATTTTTATACGCCTTTTTTCACATAATCACGCAAGAATGACTACATCATAATCCTTTATATTATTTCAAGAATTTAAGAAAGAACTAGGAACTTACCGCCAATTAGCACTTGTAAAAAAGAATGTGCTTTTTAGTTTTGTCATGCAACCTTAATGGTTTTGATGCTTCCACGGCACTTGCATGCACTTTGAACGTAAACCAAATTTCTGAATTCCTGAACACTGTAAGTAAATAGCTTCAGACGACGGAGTATCTTCTGATTTTATAATATTAAATGGTTGCGATTTGGGACGTTGAGAATGAGAATACAATATAATAAATTAATGTTGTGCGTTGTGCTATTCTTCCTTTTAAATCTTGGATGTATATACAATTGCCTCCACTGAAGGGGAAAGTACACTGTTCTCCCTAATCCCAATAAATATGTAAATCTCTTCACAATTTTTCCGGAAAATAAGTTTTAAAACCAGAAACCGCAAAAAAGGAGTATACTGCTATTACGATGAAAGATTGTGGTCAAGGACCTGGGCGTCTACACTTTTAAAAGTATTTTAAATCCGTTCAGACATCGCTCCAGCACTTTACGTTTCCACGGGTAACGAATGAACACTTTCGATGAATCCAAGGTCCCGTGTAAAATCGCAACAATATAGATAGATATAGTATAGGATTAAATAGTTTCGTTGATTGTTTTGTAACAATGAAGCATTATCCCATTCCTCTACAAAGTACACACTTTTTCGATAGTATCTATATATATATATATATATATATATTATATTATAGGCAGTCCAATCCAGTCAATCTCAAATCCCAAACGGATAAATCTTCATGTGAGAGAGGAACTCGAATACAAAATATTTATTAACTAATTAATAATCCTTTCACACCCAACCCCAGGCCCCAGTGTGATTCAGTTCAGTATATTATGATATACTAAAAGCATGCTGGATACTGTATGTAGTAAATACACTTCTGCCCATCATTACATTAAGTTTAAACAAATATTTGTTCCCAAAAAACACTAATATATAATATTCAACAATGCTGAAAGAACAACACACACGCACCTCACACACTTTCCGGAGTGTATTTCCAACAAATAATTACAGTAAATTGTTTTTCAACACTGAAATATCACCCAACCTTCGCCCAAGTGTCCATTGACTTATTGGATTAACACCACCACTATTATTACTCAAAAAACTCAAAAGACACACTTATCACTACTACTCACTACTCATCTGTCCACGATTCTTTTTTTTTTTTAGTTTAGTTATTAGTCATGTAACAAGGCTCTCGTATAAAGTCCAATTGAGTATGTAGCATATATAGACTAAATATCGAAGAAGAAAAAAAATACTCTCTAAAAAGTCAGTAAAGTGTAAGTACACTGGGGAAAAATCACCAGTTAATTTTTTCCACCCTTTTTGAAAGGACCCAAAAAAGAGAGAGGAAGAACACAAATGTATATTTTTTTAACATTTGTCACTTTTCCCCTCAACATAAATTGTAAGTAAAAAAAACATACAAAGAATGAAAACCTCCGTATAATTCCTATATATTAGGAGAGTACTTACAAAAATTCACATATTTCACAGATTATTCACCATGAAAATATATTATACTTTTCAAAGTAACTTTAAAATTAATCACTGGTAAAAACGTCTTGTTTTTTCCACACAAAATAATTTCACTTCTACCATTTTCCTTGTGGTCCTTCTATCTCTATCTACTGGGGGGAAAATGGACATTAAAATTTACAATCAAAAGAGAGCATCTGTGTGTACTTCTTCGTATTTAAAAGTTGGAAAAGATTTTCTTTACATATGCACTCTTTTATGTATGTCGGCAGTCGGCTCTTTTCAATACAATTTTTTTTTGTGGCTAAAAACTTTTTTTTTGTCGCCCGCCGCCGTCATCCCGTTTGGCCGTTTTCTCTCCTTTTTTCGCCGTATGTATAGCCTTTTGAGCTTTTCCTCCTTGTAGCAGGGGGAAAGCACGTGCAACATAAACAAGGCGAGAGAATGCTTTTTAAGCGAATAAATAAACCATATAATATACATATATATCCAATCATAGGGATAGATATAGTCTATAGCCAGATTAAAATTGAACTTACCAAATCTTTTCCCGCTTTTTCCATAAAGTGCTTTTTTCGGAGGTAAAAACTGCGAATTAATAGTGCCCTTTTTGGTTTATTAATACGAATTGAACCGGAGGCATGACTTTGCTCTGTGTCGTTTTTGGAGAATACGCCTTTTTATTATTTCACCTTTGACCGGTTGAAAGTGTTCATTGTCATTTTTTGAACTTGGAAAACAATTTGCTTGACCACCCGGGGAAATGGCGACGACGGGGCCACAAGCCGGAGCTGGGGGTGATCAAAAGGGGGAGAGGAAACGGAAGGAGTCCATCGTGGATTTGACCCGGTATTTGGAGAAAGTCATTAGGGTCAAGTTTGCTGGGGGAAGGGAGGCATCCGGGGTTTTGAAAGGATTTGACCCCTTGTTGAACTTGGTGTTGGATGATACCGTGGAACATTTGAGAGGTAAAACGGAGTTTTCTTATCATTTTGTTGTCAGATTCACACATTCATTTCATATCCTTGTATTATAGATTCTTCCGCCACAGAACCTTATCTTTATGGTTTGTTAATATTATCCTTGACATTGTTCACGATTCTGGATGAATTGGGAATAATCTGGATTCAAAAATTGAAAATAGAGGGAATGATGCTATTTAGGTGATTTTGATCAACGATTTCGGTTCTTTTGACCTTTAGATTCATGCGAACTTCCAGTTAGTTGTGAAGAGCCTTTGTTGGAGTGCGGGAGTTCCTTTTTTTCTGTATTCGTAGTACGTACAGTAGACATGTATGTAGATTCTGTAAATTGTAATCGATATTTCTTTTATGGTCGTACTTGTACAATAGGGACTGTCGAAGCTCAAGAAAATAGTATCGGTTATATTAGCTCTTCAATCCGACTACTTATTGAGAAATAATATTTTGATGATCACCACTTTATTATTTCAACTTCGGGAGAAGCTACTCATTGAAATGATGTCAACAGGCAAAAGCGCTAATAAAGCACCGAAATGAAATGAATATGCGTGCTAGACCCTGTGAGTCTACCCTAAACAAGTTTCTGACACCTGGAAGAACCCAAATCTGCAAAAAAATAAAGCGCTAAAAGCACATCCAGAAGACGGCGCAATCAAAGATTTAGTCAAATTTTACAGCAAAAATGCAAAATATACCACCTTCACGTGTCACAAACAGTTTGTAGCGCAGACATATAGGTCGCCAAAATAGGTACTCAAATTAGCTGTTCCGCTGTTCAGTAAAAAAAATTTATCGTCGGGGAGTCTCAAATTGTGTGATCGTTTGATATTGCAATTTAAATACATGGTTCAAATGTGGCTCAATCCACAAAAATATGAAAGTTTTACGTTCTGTGAACGACACATTTACTTTATGAAGACGTGTTACATTTTCATGATAAAAACGTGAAATAAACGACAAAAAACGATAAAGCACTAGAGCTAGAAGCGCAGTCTGATTTTTGAAAAAGCACACCCTAAAAATTTTTAAGCGCAATTTATTCAAAAAATAAAGCGCAAATTGCCTAACTACAAGGAATACAATGGAAGTATGGAAGGCTTTATGTTAATTGTTTCGCTACAGAGTTAATAATATGTACATCGTCAATGGTTTTGTATGTGTTGAGGAAGCCTGGAACTTTGATGATACATATGTGGATGGTATATACAACAAAAATAACCACTAAAGCAACAATAACAAAAATACATTTGTTTTCCATCACTTCAGATCCTGACGACCCCATGAGACTTTCGGAAGACACAAGGCCACTGGGACTCGTTGTGTGTCGAGGTACCTCCGTCGTGCTCATTTGCCCTGCCGATGGGATGGAGCAGATCTCAAACCCTTTCGTTCAGGCTGATTGATTTACAACATACGTTATATACACGTTTATATGTATATGTCCGCATTTTTTCCCATTAAAATGTTATTTAAATATGGTATGGATGATTAAAAAAATAATAAAAAGTTCTCGGCAAAGGTGTGCAGAGATTTGTATATGTTTCAAGGGTTAGTGTATGGGGTACAGGGAAAGGATTTTTTGTACTCTACACTGTCGCTCCTGCTGATCAAAAAGCTTCACGATTATTCACGTGGGTGAAAGGTGGAAAAGTCCTCTGATGTCCACAAATGACGTGTATTCATAAAAATTATATTCTCATGTGTGTCAGAGCTTGAGGACTGGGAAGGTTATGGTTGGAAACGTATGTAAACGTGGGGAAGTAAAGGGTTGAGTCACTCAGTGGTCAACATCAAAAGGGTTTATTTCTTCATCCTTGTTGTTCTTTAAAGATCACGTTGTGGGTGCGAGGGAACGCGTACGCCTTGTGCAGAGATTTTTGAAACGGTTTCCTACGTTTTGGATGGACCAAGCCAATGTGTCGCGTCGGGGAGACGCTGGGGGGAGCCAATGAAAGGGAAAATATGGAGTCCATTGGGGCGGGGGGAAAATCCCTCTCAAACAAATTGTCGTCATCACCACCATATGCATTTTCCATGTAAATGCCATATGAATCAAGTTGAAGGAGATTGCATCATGTTCCTGGTTCTGGTGTGTGTTA
>JAQGBT010002779.1:0-22374 GCA_034698585.1 Disparrhopalites patrizii | reverse complement strand
TGTTATATAATAATAATGTAATAATATAATAATAATATGTTATATAATAATAATGTAATAATATAATAATAATATGTAATACGTAGTTATCAGTATTTTTCGCATCCACAATATAGAGCCCTTAGTCCAGCAAGGTTATATGTACATATTATTTGTGCGCCCGTAAAGCCAGCGGGCATAGCAATAATCATAAAAAAAAGTGCAGGAAAAACGATTTTTTTGGACCCGAAAACAAGGAAATTGCGAGAAAAATCAGGGAAATTGACCATGTTTAAGGAAATTACGCGAGTTTTTAAGGAAGTTGCTAAAGGCGAATATTTTCAGGACCCGCCGGGCCTGGTTTCTATGTTTTTGTTCGACAAATGCTGCGAGCAATTAATTTCGCTTTGTAATTTTTACAAAATTTTTAATTATTTCATAACCCTGCCATAGTCCTTGAAGGCATAACTTCTGTTTATTGCACAACACAGAAGAATATTATTTAAAATCCAAAAGTTGTACTAATACATATGTACGTATTATAAGATAGTGATCATTCACATGATTACTCTCTTGTCATCCTTCACATCATCACACTTCATGTGGGATGATAGGGCATTGTCTTCATGACAATGGGATGATGCAATTGTTGTACAATGCTAATCCGGATGTTGCTCTTACAACATCCGTGAAGATCTGTCAATAAATAACCATGATGCTCTATGCTAAGCCAAAGATGCGGAGTGGGATTGAGAGATCAGTCTTTATTTAACTTTTCACATAAAACGTGTTCGTTCTAATTGTTGTACCTTTGTGCACACAGATACATACGTATCATGTAGATAGGAGTTTCGGATTAAGGGCCAGGAAACTCCCGGTGAAATCTTGAGCAAGCCCCTAAGACGGGATCCTCTTGGTAGTAACCGGTGAACCCATCGCCCGAAGTCCATATGACCTGGAGCCTGGTCGTGTGGCAGGGATTCTACCACAGGTGTATCTCTGTGAGATTAAGCCCCTCGCTGGAGATTGTAGTAGTGTAAGTGGTAACGTGGACCTCCCATTGTGCTTGTGCTAATCACTCTAAGGGACAAGTTACCCGGGTATTGCTTAACTCAAAGGGCATCTCTAAGGGTATGCCGGGTAAGAACCTAACTGTATGCATGCAAATGACGTGCTTAACAATAGTGAACATACTAATGAAATCAAAGCTTTGGACAAAGTGGTGGAAATATGTACGTGTAACATCGTATATATATTTATGTATCGCAAATCATACTTCGTATTCCTATATATAAAGAATGTAGGATGAACAATGTACTACAAAGCTGCAATCTCTTTCGGAAGCGGTTGCCGTTGGAATTCTGAAAATTCAAGTTTCTCAATTTCCTCCTTTGTGTTGACCCGCTCAAGTTCAGGTTCCGAAATCGCCGTCGTTCGATTCTCCTTTTCTCCTTCCACACGACCAAAGGTGAGCCTAATTACTCGGACCAAAAAATCCTTGAAAGGGTAATCCTCCGACATGTTTTCCACTTGATTCATCAAGGAATTTATGGTCTCGTCCTCGTAATCTGCGTACACTTCTTGGAGCTGGAGCTGTCCGAAGATGTCCTTGACTATTGACACACTACTGGGGCAGTTCTTCCCATAATGAAGCTGTAAAGACAACACAGATTTACGATTTTGTATGCGGCGTTGGCGCTGTGAATGTAATTTGAAATGCACAAACTATGTTTGGATATTCAATGTGCGTAATACTGATATTATTTCTCACCAATAATTGTTCTCGCTGTTCCTCATTGGCCAACTCCAGGGCCTTCACGAAGGGCCAGGCACATTTGCCATTGGCGATGTCCGTTCCGTCCTTCCCGATTGTGTCCACGTCCCCGAAGACATCCAGGTAATCGTCCTGGATTTGGAAAAGGATGCCCAGCTTCAGGAGAAGAGGCTTCACAATGTCCACTTTCCTAACTCCAACGCCAGCCTTCAATGAAAATATAACGAATTGGTACGATGAAACATTTTAATTGTTAATACCGTACAGTCAATTCTCTCTACACCGGTTGAGCAAAAAGCAGCCAGAAAAACGGTTATAACGAATAACCGGTATAAGGAAAACCGTTAAGAAACGGTTTTAATGGCGGGGGAGTCGAAATTACCGAGAAACCAGTATAACGTGGGAGGGCGTGGCCTGAAACCGTTATAGCAAAAAGGAATTTATGGTGGGGATTCGGAAATTTGAAAAAACCGTTATAGCATGTGTGGGCGTGGCCTAAAACCTTTATAGCAAAAGACATTTATTGGTCGGGGATTCAGAGCTTCCCCGGTATAACGAAAAAACCATTATAAAATAACCGTTATGGAGGAAGCTTTTAGCATTGAAATGGTCTCGGGCGGGTTTGTAAACACCATTACTTATAGTGCGAAAACCGTTATAAGGAGGTCCGTTATAGAGAGAATTGACTGCGTATGTTTGTATATAAATAGAAAAAACGTTACCATGATCATTCCCGCCACGACGGGCAGATAAAATGTGTAGTAGGCTGTTTTGTTTAAGGCAACTTCTTCATATAAATCCATGGTGAACCTTTAAACGCACATGGCCACAAAGCGGATTAATATTGCATTTAAAACTTGGAAAACAAATACAATATAAATAAAATTTTTTGATTATTTATATTATTTACATAATTATTATTTTACATTATTTATATATTGTTTAAACAAATATAAATTTGTTTTCCAATTTCGAAAAAAAAAACAAATGTGAAAATAGATTCATAATCAGAATGTCTCATTTACGATCGCAAGTCCTTCGTATTTTCCGTTTGCATGTCCAGGGCCTGCCCATAAGTGGTTCGGAAGGCGATATCGTGCATGAGGCGCGTCATTTGCTGATAGCGGAGGTCGTCCTCATCCAGAACCATGGCAAGAAGTCGGAAGGCGGCATTCTCGAGCGCCAGAACGTCGTTGACGGCGGACATTCCCACGTCGTTGAGCAAATACCAGCACTTTTGACCTCGCCGGAGGGTGGAACGGTCCATGATGTCGTCCGAAATTAATCCTGCCGTGTGAAGCTGGAAAAAGAAGAAGAATTTAACTATAAATATAATTATACATATCTAAAAATAAGTTACTGGAATTATTAGGAAGTATACATATATGCAATAAAAATGTCTACCATTTCTGTGGCCCATGCAAGTGTGTACACCCTATCGTTGTAATCTGGGTCATTGTTATCCGCTTTTAGACGCAGTCCGGCACACACAGCTAATTGTGCTCTATATTTTAAAAAATAATCAAAATCGTACAAATATGACATCGTATTCGAACTCAAATCGGAATTCGAATTTGAAAATTCGAACTTCGAAAATTCGAACTTCGAAAATTCGAACTTCGAAAATTCAAAAATTCGAAATTCAAAAATTCGAAATTCGAAAATTCAAAAATTCGAAAATTCGAAATTCGGAAACGAATTCGAAAATCGGAATGGGAATCGGGTATTCGAATTCAAATCGGAATTACATTCATATTTTTCGGTATTTTAATCGTAATTAGAATCCATATTTTTGCCAGAAGAATATTTTAATTAGATTTTAATTAGAATTTATAATTACAAATACATTCGAAATTCAAATTCGTATTCAAAAGTTGACAATTGGATTCCGACACTTTATTGTTATTCGAAAATTCTTCCATTACGCTACCAATTCCTGCCCTCGGGCAAGTTTTTTTGGCAAAATTAAGGTATGGTGACGATGATGTTTTTAATCGGCAGTAATAAAATTATTTCGTCCGTAAAAGCTTCGATTGTTGCGAAATCAGATTCGCGGAGTCAATTTATACATTTTGTGTATTGATTTTGCGTTTATATTAAGCTACGAATTATGCTAAATTGCAAATACATTTTTAAAAGTATTCGAAAAATATTTGAATGCGTATTCATATGTCCGAGTATTTAAATAAAATTGTATTGGAATTAGAATTCATATTTTAGATATCCGAAATTTAAATTTGTATTATTTCATAATTAGGCAAAATAAGTACTTTAATTCGAATTTAAATTCATATTAAAATGCCATTACTTTCAAGGAGCTATTTTTTTTAAAGTTGAATAAAATTGTATTGGAATTAAAATTTACAGTGGAGTCTCTATATAACAACTCTGAAGGGAAAGGCAAAACATATTGTTACATAGAAAAGTTGTTATACAGAACGTAAAATATGTAGCTTATATGTACGCAGGGCGGGAAAAATAAGGTTGTTATGGAGAAATGTTGTTATAAAGAGACTTGTTACATAGAGACACAACTGTATATTAAAGATATTATTGATATCCGAAATTTCAATTTGTATTCATAATTAGGAAAAATACGAATTTACGGAAATCGAATTTTAATTAATATTTTTTCCGAATGTCCTACCTGGAAAATGTTAAACACGACAATTGAAAATATTCCCAATCGAATTGCTACGCTGTTGCTCAATTATTAATTGAAAAGGTGAGAATTTTTAGTTGAAAATGTGTAAGCGTACCGAAAAAACTTTCCTCTGGGCACGTTGTAGTCCATGAGGGCCTTGAACCATTTCTTGAGGTGCGCTTCAGATAAACATTTGCCCTCGCCGAGATTGACTAATTTGTCGGCGGCTTTGTGGTAGGCCTTCTTAAATGCAGCCATCTCCTCCACAGAGATATATTGGGCCATAGTTCCGATCCGAATTGAATGTCCAAGGAAATGAATTCTCCCTGCTCGGTTTTCAGTGAGAAGTGGGTGAAGCGAGAAAGGTAGCTGATCGTCGTGATATAAAACGTTCCCGGTGACAATATCATCAAACGTCGTTGGGAGAAATGGTTGCTCGTGTGTGCCAGACTAGCTTTATATAGCTTTACTTCAGGTTAAGGAAGTCATGAGAATTAAATGTTCACGTCATAAAAGCTCTTACCGTTTGGGATTTTTCTTTCACGTAATTAAATTCACATAATTACGATTTGCGTAGTCAGTATGAATGTGACTTCAAAAATCTGTTTTAAAAAATTCGTTTACACCGAACGCTTTTTGATTGCTCAACGAAAGTGGGAAAAACGGTTTTTCTTGGACTTTAACGCGTTGATTTGCTATACAAGATGAGAAAATTTGTTGGAGATAAATCGTTTTTTTACTGATTACTGAAAATGGATTTGTTGCATCATCATGTGTGAACTTTACTTTCCATGTTTTTGTATAATTGGAGGCACATACAATTTAGTTCCTACGCGAGAGGATAATTTTATGAGCGAAGTATTTATTAGGAAGGACCGCGTGGGAAATTCATGTTGTTGAGCTGAAGCCTAATCATGTATACTTACTAGTTTATATATTGTGTACTAGGCACCTTCGCAAAAAAGATTGGGAAAGGTTACGTGCAATTACCTATTTTGTCATTCGCCCGGAACGGAAAGAGAAAAAGCCCAGAAGACAGAGATATGCTGGCTCCAGCTAGATTGCACAATTCTCCAGGCGATTTCACCATATAGCTACGTCAGTGATGCAATTATCAACATTAAACACGTTCTCGCATATATGCAGTATGCCTACATTGGAGTCTCTATATAACAACTCTGAAGGGAAGGGCAAAAAATTTTCTTACAGGGAAACGTGTATTGTTACAGGAAAAATATTGTTACAGGAAGGGTCGCTGGAAAGACTTAATCAAGTTATAACTGAGTGTCCTGCTTTAATAATGGATAGGGCAATATGCCTAGGTTTTCCCGTACTAAAGGATACGGAGGTACGCTGTCTAGACACCAAGAGCTTATATATGTTCTTTCATAAAAGCAACAAAACTCTTCAGTCAATAGTGTACCAGCTACTATTTTTAATTTGGAGTGTAAGTTGCCGCATAAGTTGCTGCAGCAGCATCAATCCGGCTGCAGAACCAGTAAATACGGCAATTGGCAATATTAGAGCTCCGAACGAATACGAATAATTCGAATATATTCGAATTGGAACGGAATTCAAGGGAACCCAAATGCTCTGGATTCGGTGCACTTCGGATGGAATACGAGTATAAGTACAATCCGAAATTGCTTCCTAAGACGAATCCAAAGGGGATACATACAAATCTGGAGTGAGTATTTGTATGTAAATCCTCATCGAATACGGATACGAATTCACTAAATACTAGGTTCTAATGATCCCCATAATTTGCCTAAAAGGTGCGAAAGGCTCTTATTGTTAGCCTTAGACTTTAGTTTTACGTGCATTTGCATATCATCCGAGGGTCCAAGCTCATCTGTACGTTAGAATAGTCTTTTAACGTTAAAGAATTAAGCGCATTCACCATTTCAGACTTTCCATATATCCGACTTTCAGGGAGGCATTAGGAAGGAAAAAAGATATCCGTCAGTTAAAATAAAATTGAAATGTGGGGTTTTACTCTGTTTTAATGACCATTTCCACATAGCTTCTACTTTTAGCCACAGTAATGCCTAAAGGTAAATAGAAACAATTAGTCGAAGCATAAGAGTACATCCAATAAACACCAATTCAATTACAAATAAATACACGTTTTTTTAAATGATCCCCATTCGAGGTCGTCATTAGAGCGACAAGGAAGCATTACTCTAGCAGACTGTATAATAATGTGCATATAGGTAATACATGTATTATAATTATAGTGGAGTCTCTGTATAGCAACTCTGATGGGAAGGGCAGAAAATATTGTCACAGGGAAAGGTTGTTATACAGAACAATAAATATACGCCTTACATGTACGAACGGCTGGAAAAATAATGTTGTCACAGAGAATTGTTGTTATAAAGAGACTTGTTACATAGAGACTCCACTGTATATATACAAGTTCAAATTAAGGCTGGAGTTTTTTCTACAGCTTTTTCTTCAACCACAACTTGCAGCGTTAATTTCTAAGGGAAAATGTTGTGTTCGCTTGCTAAATCATGGGAATTGAAATTACTAAAAAAGCACTTATCCCAGACTGCGATGTATGTTTATACGTATTATTACAAAATATCTAGTGTGTATTATCTAACACAGTATTTTTGTGTCTCAGATCACTGTGCTCCACAATCATGAGTGTAACTATTGAGCCAATGTGCCATTTGATCTCGTTGCTCGGTGTTGTGATTATACAGTGGAGTCTCTGTATAACAAGAGAGATTTTTTTCTCTAGAGATTTTTATAGATATCAAAACATTTCTCCGTAACAACATTATTTTTTCAGACCTTCGTACATGTAAAAAGGTGCGTATTTAATGTTGGTATGTAACAGCATTTCCCGGTAAAAATATTTCTTGCCCTTCCTTTCAGAGTTGTTATATAGAGACTCCACCGTATCGAATTTAATTGATTGGGTCATAGCTTAAACTTATGGTATAACCGAGCTTGCTCCGTTAAAGAGGATCTACTGATAAACTTGCTGTCCAATTTTGATTGGACAATTTTCTGGCATATTTCCCGGCACGCATTCCTTGCTAGCGATGCAGGACACATTAAATATCCACCAATTATTTATTTGTAACTCTCAACTATAATAACCAGTGCAAAAGAGGGAAGAATTTGCTCACACTCTCACAATACAAGGGCTCACGACCACGGCACATATTAATTTGTATTAAGACGTAACTATATACTAACGGGATTTATATTGAATAGTGAGATTTAAGAACAAATTCGGAATTGGCAATCATGTTTTTTTAATAAAAAAGATTTCTACCAGGAATTCATGTGAACTGGGCTGAAGAATTTCTAAATTGTGTTGGTCAGGAACATTTTTCCTTTTTCGTAAAATAATTGTCGCAAACTAAAAAAAGAAGAAAGCCCGATAATGAGTGCAACGAAGCGTTCAAGCATATTTCAAAATAGAAACTATTCACAGCATTCCCTATCAAGCCTCAATTTTCAATTGCTTTCTGATATTATGTCTATACCGTATGTTTTTCGGAAAACTCACCGGCTCAATTGCTTATAACTTCCCTACAGCAAGGCAAATGCAAATCACTAGCTTGTTGGAATGCTAAGAAGTGAAGCTTTCAAAATTGATCAGTAGTTTTATTCAAAACCTCTAACTTTTAAATTAATGACAAGTGAAACGCGTTAAAAAATCACATGGTAACATATGGGGGTTAACAAATTCTCGTCCTGTGCAATTTTAGTTTTTTCAATTTTTTCGGGATCTTATGAAATTTTGCATTTTTGTTGTTTCACCGCACTTTCTTGAGATTTTCCACGAGCTGCAAAATTCAATTTTAATCTGGAGATTGTACCGCAAAATGTTTACTTTCTAACCGGAGATAAACAACTCAAGTATATTACAGTTAGCGTAAGATTTAATTCTCCAGAAACTTTACTCTTTTGTCATCGTCACTGTAAAAATCACGAAATTGATTATGACAAATACTGCGGAAAATTAAAAATCATTTGACTAAAGCAATATCTACATCATTCTGAGTTTCCTTCGCGCCGGTAGATTATTTGCGAAAAGTTTCTTAAAACAATTTTTCGGGGATTGCGCATGCTGGCGCTGGCGTTTGCTAACATGGGAAAAACTCCAGTCTTTTATGTTCCCATACCTTTTGAACGGAGATTTTTCACATGAAAACACTTACTAATTCTGAAAGCCTGACTTTTTGGAATTCCAACAAGTCATCATCTCATCATTTGCAATCCCAAAATATTGCATAAATTAAAATTGTGCAGTACGAAGATTGGTTAACCCCCATATGTTTAACATGTGAATGTTTTCACGCGTTTCACATTCCATACTTTTTAAAGGGAAAGGTTGGAAATTAAAATACTTATCAATTCTGAAAGCTTGACTTCTTCTCGAATTGGAGTCGTTTCACGTGTATAAAAAGCATACTTTGAATGGTCCAGAAGTTTGTGCTAGGCACGTTGGAATGCACGATGAAGAACGAAGCGGATGAAGTACTCGCCGACTTGAATTAAACTGCGCTCACACGTACTTTCATGTTTAATTCACTCATTGAGTATATTTGTTTTAATATTTGCAAGTATGCGTGAAGAAACCTTGCATTTACAATTCCCTGATTATTCATGCAAACTAATATTTAGTAAGTTTTGTTATACCTTCAAAAAAATATACATTATTATATGTATTGAATATACTCGCATACAATGGAGTCTCTCTATATTAGCAAGTCTCTTTATAACAACATTTCCTTATAACAATATTATTTTTTCCGCCCTTCGTACATGTAAAGCACATATTTTTTGCTCTATGTAATAACATTTTCCTGTAACAATATTTTTTCCTCTTCCCTTCAGCGTTGTTATAGAGAGACTCCACTGTAGTCCATTACGAGGCCACAATCTCCAGGATAAGCGGTTGACGTTGAATTCCTGAAAATTCAACTTTCTCCGCTTCCTCCTTTGTGTTGACCCCCTCAAGTTCCGGTTCCGAAATCGACGTCGTTCGATTCTCCTTTTCTCCTTCCACCCGCCCAAACGTGAGCTTAATTAAGAGGACCAAAAAGTCTTTGAAGGGGAATTCCTCCGAGATGTTTTCCACTTGATTTATCAAGGAATTTAAGGTCTCGTCCTCGTAATCTGCGTACACTTCTTGGAGCTGGAGCTGTCCGAAGATGTCCTTGACTGTTGACACACTACTGGGGCAGTTCTTCCCGTAATGAAGCTGTAAAGACAACACAGATTTACGATTTTGTATGCGGCGTTGGCGCTGTGAATGTAATTTGAAATGCACAAACTATGTTTGGATATTCAATGTGCGTAATACTGATATTATTTCTCACCAATAATTGTTCTCGCTGTTCCTCATTGGCCAACTCCAGGGCCTTCACGAAGGGCCAGGCACATTTGCCATTGGCGATGTCCGTTCCGTCCTTCCCGATTGTGTCCACGTCCCCGAAGACATCCAGGTAATCGTCCTGGATTTGGAAAAGGATGCCCAACTTCAAAAGAACGGGCTTGACTGCCTCCACAAATTTTCGGCTTCCCACGCCAGCCTGTATTTTCAATTGATCATACACACCAAATTTATACAAATAATAATAATCAATAAATTATTTTAATTATAGTGAAAATATACATAGATGTAAATATCTATGTATAAGCATGGATGCATATAAAAATTAAAAAATATGCATTAAAAAGTTACCACAATCATACCCACTACGACAGGGAGATGAAATGTGTAGTAGGCCGTTTTGTTGATGGCAATTTCCTCATATAAATCCATGGTGTACCTGGAAAGACACATATGCATAAGTGGTTTACAATTAGAACTGTTTTCGAAGCAAATTAAAATTAAAAATAATTTAAACAAAAAAGAAGCGTATTATTCACAATGAAAAGTCCTTTGTATTTTCCGTGTGCATGTCCAGCGCCTGGCCGTAGGTGGTACGGAAGGCGATGTCATGAAAAATCCGGGTCATTTGCTGATAGCGCAGATCGTCCTCGTCAAATACCATGGCCAGAAGTCGGAAGGCGGCATTCTCGAGCGCCAGAACGTCGTTGACGGCGGACATTCCCACGTCGTTGAGCAAATACCAGCACTTTTGACCCCGCCGGAGGGTGGAACGGTCCATGATGTCGTCCGAAATTAATCCTGCCGTGTGAAGCTGGGGAAACGACGAGTTAAAGAATTTAGATGTACAGGCTACCAAGAAGCGACATATCCCCCTAAACAATTTGATCCAGCTGTGTCACACAATTCCATGGGCATGTTTCCTATACAGAATTGTATTGCGAATCCAGAAAATTAAATTTTATCCTGATTTTATGCCATAAAATTATGGAAGTTATGGCGGTTTTTCAAGAAACAGTTTAAAAATTTAACTTTTTAGAAAGATCAGAGATTTTTAAACTTTTTTAAAAACATATTTGGCTGGATTTGCAATACAATTTTGTATAAGAAACATGCATTTTCAAAATAAAATAAAAAAACTAGATTTTTCGAAAAATCTTATTTCTTGAACTTGGTGCAGGAAATTCTTAATAACTTCCTGATTTCTTGCTAGGTTTAAATTTGGATTTTTTCCCCCAGATCCGCAATTAAGTTCTGCTCAGGATTCACGCTTTTCCTTCCTTTTGTGAGTGGAGGAAGGGAACATTTTTATTTTTGAAGGGGGAAACAAAAAATCTAGCTGGCCAAAAATTGAAGTTTTTGAACTATTTTTTTTTGGAAAACAGCCATAACTTCCGTAATTGTGGTTGGATCGGGATACATTTTTTTTCTAGATCCGCAATTCATTTCTGTATACGAAATATGCATTCGCAATTGTGTGACATAGCTGGATCAAAATGTTTAGGGGATATATAGTTACTTACATAATTATATGTAGGGTGGCAACGATTCGACGCTGAATCGGATTTTTCGATTCGATTCAATTCAAATACTTCGAACCATGAATGGAATCAAATAATTCGATTCAAGACGTAAATATCGGATCCTAAAATTTAACTGAAACTCGATTCATTCGATCCATTATTTAATACAACATTTTTGACATTCTCTCGAAGAGGAGCAATAACCATCAAAATATTGGAGCAAAAAGTCAACGGTAAATATTATATTACGGTTACTTGAAATTGAAGTGGCAAATAAAAGACTTCATTATATACTTAAGATTTGCAAAAAAATGAACAAATGTGTCAGAAATAATATATTTTTTGGATCGGTTGAATCATGATCACACTCAATCCATGGGCTTAAATCGTACCGAATCGAATTATTTGCATCATAAATCGGATCGAATTGCAGATATTGATCCGATTCGGGCTTCGTAACGAATCGAACTAAAAATTGTGGAGCAAATCGGATCGTTGCCACCGCTAAGTATAAGCATACATACTCCATCATTTTGTCTTGCTTTGACAGAATTATTGTAATGCAGCCGACTCTCTCTATAACGGCTCCCCTTAAATCAGCAAATTGTCCCCTTTATAGAGAATAGAAATTTTTATGTTAACAATCGGAGAAAGTTTTTGAGGGAAGCATTTTCTGCCACTGTTATAGAGAGAAAACCGTTATAAGGGAGCCCATAATAGAGAGATTCGGCTATAACAAAATAGCAAATACCATTTCTGTAGCCCAAGCAAGCGTGTAGATCCTGTCCGCATGGAGTGGATCATTCCCATTGTTTAGGCGCAGTCCAGCACACACGGCTAATTGGGCTCTGTATATTCATAAAAAAGAATTAACAAGTGATCAACTATAGTCAAAAATCGATTAATCGAACTGTTACGTAGCGCAATTTAATCGTTGGGAATTTTTAATTGAAAATGTGCATAGACATACCGAAAAAACTTTCCTCTGGGCACGTTGTAGTCCATGAGGGCCTTGAACCATTTCTTGAGATGCGCTTCAGATAAACATTTGCCCTCGCCGAGATTGACTAATTTGTCGGCGGCTTTGTGGTAGGCCTTCTTAAATGCAGCCATCTCCTCCACAGAGATATATTGGGCCATAGTTCCGATCCGAATTGAATGTCCAAGGAAATGAATTCTCCCTGCTCGGTTTTCAGTGAGAAGTGGGTGAAGCGAGAAAGGTAGCTGATCGTCGTGATATAAAACGTTCCCGGTGACAATATCATCTCACTTTCTGCGGATTCCTTTATATAAGGAATGCTGGACTTTATTCCGAAGAAAGAACGAGTTGAAGGATATATATTTTTGTAGAAAACACAATTTTTCGCGTTGTTTTGGTATATTCATACCTACATATAATCAATTATTGTGCTACATAATAATACAAACATCTCAGTACATGTTAACTACTAACAAAAAACGACCTAAAAATGTGACCGCAATATTAGCAAAAAATAATTTTCGGTCGAGCATTTATTTTCGGACAACAACGACACAAAGAAATCCTGATTTTTTGTGTGAAGATCCAACGAAGAGGACAGAATTTTTTCCGGATTTTTTCCGGATTTTTCAGAGTTGCGTGTTTACCCACTGAAAACGTCGTTTTTTAAATTTCTGAATATGGATAGGTTGAACTTTATGCGCCGGAAATATGCTTGAATGTCGACTTTCTGGCAGAAATCTGGAGGCTAGTTACAGATTGAGTAAGAAAATTACAAAACAACCAAAAATGCCGCAGTTAAACGACAAGTGTACAATTGCAGGAGTGTATGCAAAAATACACTACATATTATATAGCTAGCTATCAGAGGTGGCCAAAATACATCGTAGTTAAAATACATGTAGATATTTGAAATACGTATTTAAAATACATTTTTGTACTTGTATTTTCAAATACAGATGTGCTCTCCATGTAATTTGTATTTGAATTTGTATTTGAATTTGTATTTGAATTTGTATTTGAATTTGTATTTGAATTTGTATTTGTATTTGTATTTGTATTTGAATTTGAATTTGAATTTGTATTTGTATTTGTATTTGTATTTGAATTTGTATTTGTATTTGAATTTGAATTTGTATTTGTATTTAAATACATTTTGTAATTTAAAAATGCACCCGGGCAAAAGAATATTTGCACTTTGTTGATTATGCTCTTAAATGAGCATAAACGCATATGATGCGTATTTGAAATAAATTTATTTGTATTTTGTAATACAAATACGTATTTTAAATGCAATTGCTTGTATTTTGTAATTGAAACAAGTATTTAAATACATTACTTGCTACAGATGTATTTTGTATTAGTTTGTATTTTGTGTTCGGCGCAATATATAATTGTATTTTGTAATATGAAATACTTGGAAGGCAGCCGAATGTAATTGATATTTTGTAATTAAAGCTTCCGACTGTATTTTGTAACTTGTATTTAGTAATTACAATTCAAGTATTTTGGACACCTCTGCTAGCTATTAGCATAGTTAAAGTCCATGGGAAAATGCTCTTCCTTCGCCTACAAATGTTTGTCGTTCGTGGGCATTTTTGCAATTAAAAAAGTACTTATTAGCACTAATGCTTTGTGTAGACCACATGCTACTTACTACCTGCACCATGGACCAGCTGTATTTTTACGGTAGCAGGCAGAATGTCCAACACGAAGAAGAGCCGTGGGAATGGTCTTTCCTCGACGGATAAAAAAAAGGATTTTTTAATATTTTCCCATCCTTACATATCGAGTTGTGCTTGGCTTTGATCATCTCCTCGTCTTCTTAAGCATAAAATGATCAAATGGAGAATTCAGGGATTTATGTACAAGTTTTCGGGCTAATGTTTATATCCGTGTTAAATCCAAGGTATTTGAATACTTTGAATTGAATCAGTCATTCATGGAAGCAACGGCTGTTGATGCAGCGGGTTCCAAACAAAAAATTTATCATTTATTTATTAGCCCATTTTTTTGTAATTTTAAATAAATCTGATTTATTACATTAAAACTGTACACGTTTGAAAAAATTCAGTACCCGCGATCCCGCGAATAAACGAAAAAAATATGAATGTGTACTCTAACATGTACCTATATACATAATGGTTTATAACAATGAATTATTACATATAATGTTGTATGTATTAGTATTTATATTTAGCTAGTATACCTGGTTAAAGATAAATAATACTTTGACCATCATTTCTTTGTAATATTTGTATTCAAACAAATTAAACCTCAAGGATTACTCACTGGTGTGGGCGTGGGAAGTTTTTTTTTTAGTATTATTGCTCAGTAAACTCTACAACTCCACATGCATGCACGTACACGTGCAGATTTTTGCCCAAGATTCACATCCAACCAATCCAACGCCATATAAATGGTAAGTTTACGTATATTTTTGATCCTTGCAGGTGCAGCCGCTCAGTGTACAGTTGTGCAAAAAAAGTAGCCATTCAAAGAAAGTTCACAAACGCAATCGCAAATAAATAAATAAGATATAAACTCTTACATAAATATACATAAAATACCTAATTGTAAGATTTAAGAAAAACATTTACGTAAAGGCGCATATGTACAAACTATGCAAAATGCTAAAATGCGACGCATCTTTAAAAACCTTGATTATATGTACAATATTTGAGCTGAGTACAAGGTTAGCAATATTCCCAGTGTTTCCCCTGTGAAGGTCTACAAGGAGGGGGACAGTGTGGCAATTTGCCCATGGAAAGTCCGGTCCTATTTCCATTTTGACCCACGAAGGAGTGATCGTCCTTCCTTTGAGTGGGGAAAGGCTGGCCATCCAAAAATGCTTCGCAGAGGTAGCTGTCATGAACCAAGATTTGGCTGCAGTGGTCCGAATAGATGGCTAATGTCAGAATTACTTGATCCGCCGTTTCCTCGTGCAAATTGTAGGCTCCCTATGTTAACGAATCATCTTTTTCAAAATACTTACTTCAAAATAGCACATATCCTTAATAGAGCTCCTAAATGACTCCTTTATTTTCACTTCCAAATTCAAATCGCACTTCAAATTGATTTTTCATGCCAGTACAGTGGACTCTCCCTATAACAACTTTTGCTCTATAACAACTTTATTTTTCAGCCCTTCGTATTTGTAGGGTACATATTAAATGTTCCATATAACAATTTTTCTATGTGACAGCCATTTTTCCTCTTTCCTTCAGGATTGTTATAGCGAGAGTCTGCTGTATTTGAGCGGAACTGTAACTGGATTAAAAAACCAAGTAGAAATAAGTACGGATTTCAAGTTTATCGCATCAAGTGCCAAACTGAGTACTGGAAATTGCAGGAATTCTCCAGAAGTTAATACGAAATCCAACTCGCAATTGGTACTCGCGAGTATAATTGCGATTTCAATTGCGACAAGCAATCAGGTTTTTTCCACATAAAATTACGAGGGACATTGTTTCCTAAACAAAAACAAAAGTATTATTGTTTAACACAACTAAAAACGAAAACGTAATCGAAAAGTTAAAATTTAATGCTTTAACCTAGTTTTATTGAAGGTTCTGGCTTCAGCATGAAAAATATTAGTAATTGAAATTGAATTTGGACTGAATTAGCAATCAGAAATCCGAACATTGCAATTTAAATAAAGGATTATTTAATCAATTTCCAGTACCTTCAAAATCCGACTTATCAAGTATGATTGTTTGACCAAAATTTTCCGAACTTGCAATTGAACTTGGTACGGAAATTGATACTCGGCAAATCGACAATTGAACTGGAACCGTTAAGGATCTCTATTTTTAAGTGTACTTACTCTTATATAGTGGACTCTCTCTATAAAAACTCTCCTTATAACAACTTTTTCTCTATAACAACTTTATTTTTCAGTCCTTCTTATATGTAGTGTACATACTAAATGTTCCATATAACAACTTTTCCACATTCCAACCATTTTTGCCCTTCCCTTCAGGGTTGTTATAGCGAGAGTCCACTGTAGTAGTTTTATAATGGTATGTAATAAATACGGCTAATATATTTCTGAATATTTTCATCCTCTTATTCCAGGGAAATCGATCATTCTGGCCGCCCCACATCCCACCAACAATGTAGGCGGAGTGGAAGGGATGATCCCGCATGGCGTGGAAAGGGAATGCCGAGAGCTCCCAAGCCCTCACCGCATCCCGCTCTCGCTCACTAATCCTGCTGTCCAGATCGCGCACAACGAATTTCGACACCGTCGGGTCTCCCAGAGGAAGAAAGCGCCAGGTCATTGGGAAAAGTGATTTGACGTTCCCTGAACATGTCTACATTCTTCTTCAAATTGCTCCTTTTTAAGCATGAAATAAGGCGGAACAAATGCCGAGATTTGTACCGAGAATTGGGAGTCGTTCTATATGGCAGAAGTATACGTCCGTGTGTTCACAGACGACGTCGCATACTTCCTCATTGTAGGGAAGGTCCATGTAGACACGGATGACCCAGCCAGGGTATTGCTGTTCAGCCAGCCTCACGTTGTCACGGAGCCCTTGGAGATAAATCCGGGAAAATGTCTCCCACGTGTCATTGCTGGTATTTGCTGAAGGAAAGTAGAGCGAGAAGGACACGACCTGCTGGTCATTCCCCAATCGGGTTGCTTCGTCGCTGCAGATGGACAGGTTGTAAATATTTTTCCACTCCGATCCAAACCTGTATATACATATTTACATATACATATATAGGGTGCCAAGAAAGGATATACTAAACAATATGATCCAGCTCCACAGCTATGTCACACAATTGCAAATAAGGCATGTTTCCTACACAGAATTGTATTGCGGGTCTAGAAAAAACAATTTATTCCCATCCGACCGCAATTACGGAAGTTATGGCTGTTTTTCCAAAACAAGTTTAAAAAAATTCAATTTTTGGCCAGCTAGATTTTTTGTTTCCGCCTTCAAACAGAAAAATGTTCTGTTTCTCCACTCACACAAAGAAGGAAAAGCGTGAATCCTGAGCAGAATTTTATTTCCGGCGAAAAATCCACATTTAAAGAGGAAATCAAAGAGGAAATCAGGAATTTATTACGATTTTCCTGCACCAAGTTCAAGAAATTAAAATTTTCGAAAAATCTAGTTTTTTTATTTTATTTTGAAAAATATATATTTCTGATACAAAATTGTAATGCGAATCCAGCAAAATAAATTCTATTCAGATCGAACTAAAATTACGGAAGTTATGGCGGTTTTTAAAAAAAAAAGTTTAAAAATTTAAGTTTTTTGAGAGATCAGAGATTTTTAAACTTTTTTTTGAAAAACCGCTATAACTTCCGTAATTGTCGTCGGATCAGAATAAATTTTTTTCTAGATCTGCAATAAATTTCTGTATAGGAGACATGCCTTTGTAGTTGTGTGACCTAGCTGGATCATATTATTTAGGGGGGTACAGTGGAGTCTCTTTATAACAACCCTGAAGGGAAGAGGAGAAAATATTGTTACTGGGAAAAGTTGTTATATAAAACACAAAGTATGTTCTTTACACAAAGGGAGGGCGGAAGAAATAATGTTGTCATATAGAAATGTTGTTCTAAAGAGACTTGTTATAGAGAGACTCCACTGTATATCGTTTCTTGGTAGCCTGTACATAGTATGTACTGTTTATTACAAATTCAAGTTTTACCATAATAATGTATTAAATGTGGGAATTTCTGCTTGAATTGTATCAGAACGTACGTAACCGGCGGAGGATTTCTGCATTTACAGGCTTGACGGGGGCTAGCTGCTGGGAATGAGGAAACATTGGATTTTAGTATTCCGAGAAAATATTCTTAGTCTGGTGCACCATTAAAATAGGATGCGTGTGGTGTGAATATTTGAATGGAAACTAACGGTGCTGGGCATAAGGCTGGAGTCGACAGTTGAAGAAATGCTCTTCCCCACAGAAATGCAGAGGAGGATGCCTTTGATCTGCGGAGACGACGGGTCCGAGTAACAAGCAGTTGGCGCCTTGAGCTATTTCCGTCCGTTCAAATGGTCCCGTCCTTTGCAGCATATAACGGCCAAGGAGGTAAGTCAGGGGATATATGGCTAGCATAATCCCCATCCAGGTTAAGAGCAATATGGAGCCATTTACAAGCCAGCGACAGGTTGGAGATCTGCTCAAGCTTTGGAGTCTTCTCGTGTACGGCCGGATTGACCTCGGCGGTTTGAGTAGAAGCATCAGCGTGCGATAGGGATACATTTAATTTGTGATCAAGTGCGGAGAAAAAAGGTTAACCACCAGAATCAGAATGTTGGAACGTTGGAAGGTAAATTCCAACTCAACTCCAACCCGATATTTCACAATCACAAATAACAACAGGTCAAGTCACGATCACGACTCACGACGTCACTGGTGATCAAATAACAAATAATAAAAAATAAAATATAATAAAGAAATAATAATAAAACAAAGGTCAAATAACAGTGGAGTCTCTGGATAACAGCACCCCTTATAACAGCATGTTCTCTATAACGTCATGAAATTCGCAGCACCTTGTACATACATAGAACACATAATAATTGTGTTCTCTATATAACAGCATTCCTTTTACAACAACAAAATTTTGGGTTCCCTTGATCTAGAGAGACTCCACTGTATAGTCATGGTCCCCCCAAATTTTCTCCGAAACTAGGGTGAGTGCGCCTAAAGGTGACATAGTTTCTAAACAAATTCAATTTTCTGAAAATGTGCCCATGAGATGTTTTATTTATTTTCCAATTCTACTGCACTGAAATGTCATTTACAAATTTATATGCTTTTCAACAACTTCGAGGTTGTGTATAGCAGCGCAATAATTCAAAATATTCGGGTATAGTCAAAAGCGTCATATTTGCAATGAGGCCACAGTTAGTGATTTTAAAGGTGACTGCATGTGCACATTATAATTTATGAGGGTTTTCCAGAAGCTTAAGTATTTGCAAACATTTCTAACAATGTACATTGGTTCAATTGAAAAGTCTCCCCAAAATAAAAAGCAACGCTAAAAATGAATACTTGTCCAGCCAAAATACAACAATTATTTTATCATGTAGCCTCAGTTATTTCTGACTGTGAGTAATTATGAGGCTCCCCTGGCCATCTCTTTGTCGTAGGCCCTGCTGCAATGTTAAACGCTAGTAACTTAATAAATTGCTTAGGGGATAAGAAAAACACCTTCTGGAACCGAAAATGTGTCACCTTTGGGAACATGAGCAAAATTCATCTTGCTTGACTAAATATTTTCTAAAATTTTAAAACATTGTTTAGGGTAAAAGCAAAAGCGCAATTTTTAAAGCACTTAAGCGCAGAAAGTCATTCGTAAAATATAAGCTGTTTCTTAGTGGCAACTGTTCTCGGGAGAAAAAATTGAAATTTGGTAACGGAAATTTGACTGCTGAGTTTAACCGGGGAAGTTCACTTGCAGTTGGTCATTCTCTGGCGCCAATTTGAATTTCGCGCCAAAAATAATTGGACATTTGCATGACCTCAGGATGAATAGTACAGCACTCAAAAAATAATATTTGTTCATACTTTGTGCTTGCATGAAGCGATCGTCACCTATAGGACAACTGTCACCGTTAGGCGGACTCACCCTACCAGCTATAGGTTTAATCGATTAATCATTCGACAAGCCGTTGTATTTGGTAAGGCGCCTTGCACAGCGTGTGAGTTGCAGATTTTATACCGCTCATCCCAATAATGCGAACGTGGAACGTCATTGTGCGACCATCATTATTTAGCGCGAGTTACGGAGTTATTGTTAATAAATGTATTAATGATGATTTATTGTTATTAGTTTATTATAGTAATTTATTAATACATTTATTTTCCTTTAGCGTTGGAAGTTGGAGTGACCAGTGCAAGTAGAGGTGGCAACGTGGCAAGTGGCAACGATCCGATTTGATTCAACATTTTAGGATTCGATTCCTTTCAAAGCTCGAATTAATTCGATCCGATCCATTATGCACGTGAGTGGATTCGTTTCGATTCAAGTCCATGGACTGAATCGAATCGTTAATCAAACGATCCAAAAAATGGATTATTGCGCCACATTTTTCACTTGCTTTTAAGAACATAATAAAGTCTAATAGTTTGCCACCTAAAATAAATGCAAGTAACCGCAATAGAATATTTACCGTTGATTTTTTCCTCCAATATTTTGGTGGTTATTGCTCCGCTTCTGAAGAATATCCAAAAATATTGTATATTAAATAATAATAGTAAATCGAATGTATCCAATTTCAGTTAAATTTGATGACCCGATTTACGTCTTGAATTGAATTACTTGATTCGATTCACGGTTTTTAATCGAGTCAAATTTTCAGGTATTTAAATTGAATCGAATTTAAATCGAATCGAACTGAATCAAAAAATACGATTGAGTAACGATTCGTTTCCAATTGCCATCCTTAAAGTGAAAGTGAACCGATTACAGTGGAGTCTCTCTATAACAAGTCTCTTTATACCAACATTTCTAAATAACAACATTATTTTGTCCGCCCTTCGTACATATAAGGTACATACTTAATTTTCTATATAACAGCATTTTCCTGTAAGAATATTTTTCGTCCTTCCCTTCAGAGTTGTTATATAGAGACTCCACAGTACATACACATTCCGTCTTTTGTTTTTTTAGTTCCTTGTCGTTGAATTTTGAATTTTTGAACCAATTTCTCTCGAGGAATTAAAATTCAAATGAAATAACCCAATCAATCCACTTTGTGCTAATGAACTGCATAAATGTTTACATTTTTTTAAAGCAACAACGCATTTAAATAATGTTCAAGGGCGAACAAATATCAGAATCTTAGCCACTTTGGCCGCCACAAAGAAGGTGAACTGAACCGAGCTGTCTCGGAGCAAGCGTCCGAACGTCCCCATCTTCATGGAAATATTAGGTATGGAGGTCATCATTTTCAGTCCGCCGTTTAATTCCACGCTGTCAAATCCCACGGCCTTCAGAGCTTTACACCGACTCGCCACTTTCCCTCTGAGCTGATCAACTGATTTTAATCCCCGCAGGAGTTTGTCCACTAGCAGCGTGTAGCAAAGGGTCGTGTACACTCCAAGGTAAATTCCAAGGCCGCCCAACCACGGTATTTGTGTTATGTAGAAGATCCCAATTACAGTTGGAAGCGTGGCTGAAATTAATGATATCCATTTGATGGCGAGTGTGTAATATTGGTATGTCATGTTGAACAAATTCATCCCGAGTTGTAACTGCCGACAGATTCTTCCTGCGCGCAGAAGTTTTGAGCGCGCTAAATGGAGGCGCAGATTCCTATTCGTATAGTTGCACAAAACGAGTTAAATAATGCATATGGCATGCATTATAGCTGCATATAATTCATGTTTGAATTTTTTGGCCAACTTCAATCAGGCGATAGATCCGCGCCTGCAAAAACATGCTAATCTTATTTCGCCGTTTTCGGATTGCTTAAAAGGCACCAAAGCGTTTCGACGTTTGTACATCGGCTATAACATCTACTTTCATGAAATTCGGTTGGAGTACGTCTGTTCGAATTATCTACAAGCGATTTTTTTCGAATTTCGCCTGCGTTCGCCCGATATACGTAAAAACCAGTGTTATTGCCTCAAAGGGAACCAAAGCGTTTCGTCGTTGACACATCGTAAAGCCATAGAAACCCATTATAGATGCTGGTATTTCGCATTCTTTAACCAAACTTCTTGTAAAGTCAAATAGTTGTTGGCTTTTAGAAAACAAAAGCGGCGAAAATAATTAGGTTTATTAGGTATGTCTTTTCGGCGAACAGACGCGAAAACCGAAAAACTAAAACAGACGAGTGAGAATGCTAGTATTATTCATGCGTCAACTGGATTTCATTTATATACAGTAAAATTTAGCTTTTCGCCAGCGAAAACGGCGAAAATAGCACGGTTTTAAGTATTTCCGACAAACGAAGGCGAATATTAAAAAACCATATAATCCCATTGTAAATACTGGTATTTCGTATACTTTAACTTTTCATTTACCTAAATCAAGTACTCGTTGGCTCTTCGCCAGCGGAAACGGCGAAAATAGCACGGTTTTAAGTATTTCCGACAAACGAAGGCGAATATTAAAAAACCATATAATCCCATTGT
>JAQGBT010002778.1:0-22379 GCA_034698585.1 Disparrhopalites patrizii | reverse complement strand
ACAAATTTAATTACCCAGTAGTTAATTGGTATTTAATAATTATTAATTTCGAAGGCGTTAATTGCACAGGCCTGCAAATTGAAAACCTGGAACAGGAACGACGTTAATGATATCTATACAGGTTTACGTAAGTGTTTGTCTTTGATTAATTGTAAACGTCATCAATTAATATTTTAAGTAAAATCAAATTTATTGTCTGAATAAGGCAAAGACACATTCAAATTTTGATCATGCATGTTCCCCCGTGACATTTCTGCATTATGAATATATGCTATTTGTAGCAATACCTCCATCTTCGCAGCTACATGTTACCAGCGCCCCTTGTTACATTGTCGGTTTTGGAATTAATGAAAAACTACGTCAGCCAGTTTTACATTTAGCAAGTTCCAGACTTAGGCAGTTTTGATTCTTAAATGACGATGTAACACAATCACATGTCTATGACTACAATCATGCTCTGCATGATTATAGTCTTAGTCAGTTCAAGTATTGTCGATTTCACAAGCATAGTATACAAACAAATAATTGATGTATGCATCATACAAGTAAATAGATAAAAACATGCTCCAACCACAACAGCATCAAACAATTTTTGCTGTTGCTGGAAAATGTGCAACTCCTCGCCCGTTTCAATACTGAGGAATTAATGCTATCGCAGAATCCCAGTATTATGTCTATTAATTTAATCTTACTACTCGGGCCAGGTGAATTGTTAAAAAAATTCTGACACCCACAAAAAAACACAGCCGGATTACACACAATGTTGACATTGCTGTCACATTGCAGTTGGTTTAAAAATGACCTGGGAAATTATTGGAGAAGGGAAAGCACTTAAACCAAATAGCAAATTAATTACAGTGGGCAACGACATCTGGGCTATAGACTTGCGACAGGACAAGTTCGCGGTTAAACTATTTGATGCAGGTAAAGAGAATTGTTTAAATTTACATAGCAAAAATACAATTTACGTAGCAAAAAATAAAATTTATTTGACAGCAATATGTATCTCCACCTTTCTCGATCAACGTCAAAAAATTGTATTTAACAATGATCTTATCATGTGAACACAGAACAATATGAATGGAAAGAAATCAGGACGGTGGAAGAAAGTCCGAGCCAGCTGAAGGAATTATCTCGTTACACAATTGTTGCAAATCATGCTCTTGTTTACGTTTGGGGCGGCTGCAATATCGGAGAAAGTGAATACTGCAGCAGTTTGCACGTGTTGGATACAAATTCATTAATCTGGAGTAAACCAGCTGCGAAAGGGAATATTCCGGAAGGAAGAAGTCATCACTGTACGGCAGTGATTCGAAATCGAATGTATGTTTTTGGTGGTTCCTGCAATACAAGCCGCCTGAAAGACTTGCATTATTTAGATTTACACACACTAACATGGCATTCACTCTCAAAGCAGGTTTGATTTCCTTGATTTTCAAACTTGAGCTAGTTACATATTCAGTCCTGCGTGTTTTCAGTTATTTTATTACAACCAAATTATTTTTTGTTTGAGGTGCTAAAAGATAATTTTGATGACAATTTATATATTATTTTTGAATATTGTTTATATATATGTAGATAGCCAGATCTTCCTCGCAAGGAAATCCACTTTCTGAACGATACGCAATGAAAGCTTTTTCAGTTGAGGACAGATATTTCGTTATTTTTGGGCGTACCTTAAGCAATTTGTCCCATTGCAATGACTTATACTGCTTTGACACGCTAGAGGAGCGATGGTCAAAGCTTAAAATGCGGGGAGCGGCACCACCAAATTTTGATCCCGATCGCATGAGTATACATGTAAGTGATTTTTAGTATATTTTATTTTTTTATAATATTTTTTTCTTTTGGAGTCTATACTTTTAAACAAAAAAAAAATACTGCAACAACCACGAAAAATTATATAAAATTTATGTAGAATGTACATTCAATGTACAATTAATGTACATATTAACAGTGAAAAAATAGATTTTACGTGAGTTTATGTACGTCCATACCTACATCCAGAAAATATTTTATTCCAGTTACATACAAAAACTACATCTGTGTACTCACCTGTGAACGCCAAGTTCCCTTCGACACATTGTACACCTACAATCGAGGTACGTAGAAAATACGAAAAAAAAAAATTTGAATTGTCTCAACTAAAAATGCTAAAAAAGTAATTTTTTTTATTACATCCTGTTGAAAATTTTTATTCTCTTTAGATGATCAACAGTGGCAGTTAACCAAACTGGCAACTACAGGAAGTGCAGAAATTGCACAACCCACGGATTTTTGTGAATGTATTCAGACAAACGGGGACCTTTTCCTTCTCGGACGTAACGAAATCCTGAATAACTATAAGCTGAAACTGGACGAAATTTCCATGTTCAAAACAGGTAACACTATGCTTCCACTAATAATAATGAGAAGAAACATTTAGACAAAATTACTTTCGGATCTGCTTTATTAGAAAACTACATATTTATTATTGCATTATAATTAAGTGAATTTTTAATTTTAGGATCTACAGCCAATACAGTTTATGTATAACTGTATTGCAACTGTAGGCTGTATGCAACCAAGAAGGTGCGCACGTAATATATAATGAGATAGGCAAAAAGACAACGCCAAGTTGTGTATATTTCGGGGAGGATGGTGGTGTGATTGTTGGCGAATTCGGAAAGAATGTAGCCAGGCACTGTCCAGAGTTCTTAGTTTACGACATGAAGTCACTTCTGGGGAGAGAGTACGACTCGCTGCCGAAGAGATTGTGGCCATTTGAAATCGAGGACGATGAGGGAAGTGTGACTATTAGAACCCGCGCAGGGAAAAGGAGTCCAGAAAATATACTCACTGTCTTGACAAAGAAACTAAAGGTGTACGCCGAGGATTTTTTCGGCGAAAACATAGTTAACATTGTATTAGCCGTGCCAATTGGATTCACTTTGTGGCAGCGTTATTTGATGAAAGAAGCGTGCTATGATGCCGGATTAAATGTACTCCAGCTCGTGAGTGAGCCTCGGGCTTCGATCATAGCAGGTCACTCTGAGACGATAATACCGGTTGAGGGGAAGCACGTTCTAATATTCGATTTGGGAGGCTTCACCTTCAATGTTGCTGTCCTAAAAATTTCCTCTGCTGGCGCAGAATTATTGGCTGCGGACGGGAATCAAGGTCTAGGTGGCGAGGATTTTGATGCTGCACTCATGAAGCATTGTATTAACGAATTCGAAAAAGTGAACAATTTCACAACCGTTCGTAATGAATTGTTGCCCAGACAATTATGGAGGCTCAAAGCTGAATGTGAGCAAATAAAGTGTTTCTTATCATCAGTCAAACACATGAGAGTGCAATTGGAAAACTTTCACAAAAGCAATGATCTAATTGTTCGTGTAACTAGAGAGACCTTTACCGAGCTCATTGAACCGCATATAAAAACATGCATTCGGATTGTCAATAGAGTTCTGCTAAAATCCGGAGCTTCCCATATGGACGAAGTAATGATGGTGGGCGGGTCCAGTCGTATTCCTGCAATCACGAAGAGCTTGTTACAGCAGGAGGCATTAAGAAATTGCAAATTTTCCAAGGGGTGACCTGACCATTTAGTCGCCATAGGCGCCGCAATTCTCGCTTTTCACTTGCAAAAGGGGGGTGCGCTTAAAAATTCGCTTCTAAATGATTCAGCAATGGACTTTGGATTGTAAGGTGCATAATACGAAAGTGAAACGATCTTATGCAGTGGTTAATTACTTGTTGTTCTAGTAACGACTAAAATATTTAATAACTTTGAACTTTGGAGTAAATAATACATTCTTGAATTCACTAGCATCTTTTTTTTAGATTATATTTGGTTATCCTTTCGTTTTTTAAATGGAGTTTAACTTGGAAAAACTTCACCATCACCATCCCAAGCGTTTCCTTTGAGCATTTTACTGCTTATGTTGCATACAATTTCCTTTAACATGCATGCTCCTTGCCCCAAATTCTTCCAATGTAACATTTTATTTTATTTTAAATGAAAGCACCAAAATTGCGATTACTGTTTGCAGCTATATTGGCATTTTTCATTTTCCGAATGAAGAGGTGTTCATTTTTTCAAATGCAATGGGAGTGAGCAGTTTTATCTAAAATTTTACATTTGTACCTTTACATACATGTTTTACAACTTATTTGAACGCATTGAATTTGCACGCACCAACTGTATTTACACCATGAATTTAATACTAAAAGCCGGCGATTAACGAATCCATAAAATGTATTTACCCATAACTAAACCATAAAACCCATAAAATGCAATTCACGCACATAGTTATTATAACAAGTTTGAATGAATAGTTTACCACTAATAAACCCGTACTGTACCCAAAATTGAAAATAACTTTCTTATTCTTCTAGAAAGTTATTCTTATATCACCGTAAAATTTATCCTTTTTTAGTGCAAGCTCGTTGAGGACTTGTAGGGTCTTTAATTTTTTTGATGACCACCCGAGCATTAATATTCCCATATCCAGAAATATGGTTGAGAAACACGCTATCTTTACTACCTCCACAAGCCAAGTTATGACCGCAATTGGTTGTCCCGTGGTAATGATTAAATCCCTAACGATACATGGCGTTAGGTTCGGTTTGAAACTCATCATGAGCGCCACCACACCAGCTAAATTCGGTGCAGACATGCTCGTTCCCGTCTTAAACCCATACGCAGTTGAGCCACTGTGCAGTGCTGGATGACAAGTCCACCGAGCCGTCATTGAATAAATTCCCCACAGCAATAGGAATTGGGCCTTTTTTTTTGGAAAATTCACAGTCTCGCATATCATGAAAGGCTTCATGCTCCCCGTTCACTCCTGTGTCGATGTGTCCAATCACAACGTCCTGTCCGCGGTAGCCTAATTTCCAAACTGTAAGGACTTTCACGTAATCAGGGCCCCAATGGATTGGATCTTCATTAGGAGCCCCAAAATCCTCTTTTGTTGACTTTGGCAGCTCAAAAACTTGCTGTTTTCGTATGGCCGAAACCTCTTCGAATTCCTGGAGTGAGTCCAAACGTCTTTCTGGACGTTTTGCACCGCCACCTGATTTGTTATCCAGAAGGACTGCACGCGCATTGTTGGCGAGGATCTGGATTTCAAGGAATTTAAAACTTTAATTTGGGTCTTCTGGAAGTGGTTAACCAGAGCGTCGTATATGGACTGGATTTCGTGTGTGCGGAAAAGACCACGCCCTGCATCGCGGAAGGTCACAATGATATCCACGGAATTTTTGGAACACAATGCAGCCGAAACTTCTGGGTCCAAGTCAAATTTGGCAGTGGCAAGATTAGAAAGTAGCGAAAACAAAAAGGAGAAAGTCCTGATGATCATCGGGGCAGTTCCATTTGTGTTGTACGTTCAATTCGTTTCCTTTGAAAATGTTTTTCTGTTTACAATGGATTTCTTATAGCAAAATTAGCAAAATTGAAATTAGTGCTATTGTGGGTGAACATAAAGCTATAATATTAAATGCTAATGTGACATTGTTTGCAATATTGGTGTACTATTATTGGGTGTCAAAGCGTAGAAATTGTATTGTTGCCATGATTTCTCTCTGAAAATTAGAAAATGGCTTAAAAAACCGTATTATTATTTAGTATATTTATTTATTTGTTTGAAAAAAAATCAACTGGCCATCCACATGTTTCCTCTTTAAGAAGGATTACATTTGTATGCCATGAACCATAAATCCTTCTAAGCCAATCCCACGTAAGGATGACTTTTTATTTGGAGCTTTCCTTGATCTCTGTAATTATATTCATATGTATACATATATAATAGTACTTCATGCCCAGTAAAAGTTTAATTCTTTCAATTTAAATACGAGCTTGAGGTTCCATTAAAAGATATACGCTAGCTATATTAATATGTTAGGCTACGTCTTTGCATGAAACAAACGAAACATGCCCTTCCTTCCTGGTTGGGGACGTATACAGGGCTATAGCCATTTAATTTAAGAGTTTCTTTGTGAACGCTCCCAATCATGTCATAATTAGAGGAGATATATGTATTTCCACAGAGCTATAGAAATGAGATAAATAAATAAGTGGACAAAGACTGTAACAAAATACAAAAACTGGCTTTCATGTATATACATGCCAGGTAGTTTGTACAGTGGACTCTCGCTATAACAACCATGAAGGGAAGGGTGAAGATGATTGCTAAATGGAAAAGTTGTTTATATGGAACATTTACTACATATACGAAGGGCTGAAAAATAAAGTTGTTATAAAGTAAAAGTTGTTATAAGGAGAGTTGTTATAGGGAGACTCCACTGTATAGTGTGCATTAATTCACATACATTTGAAAATTGTGGTTTGTGACGCTTTTATTGCCTCGTGTCGGAAAAACAACGGACATTTCTCAACTTATTACAGGCGCCTTTCTCTATAACGGGCTCCCTTATAATGGTTTTCTCCCTATACCAGTAGCTGAAAATGCTTCCCTCAAAAACTTTCTCCGATTGCTAACATAGAAATTTCTGTTCTCTATAACAGTTTTTCGTTATAACGGGAAAAATATACTGATTTAAGGAGAACCGTTATAGAAAGGTTCGACTGTATTGGATCAATTAAATAGAATTCTGGATTATTTTTTTAATGATCCAATTGATACAGTGGACTCTCTCCAGTACATACAGTGGAGTCTCTATGTAACAACTCTGAAGGGACGGGCAAAAAATATTACAGGGAAAGGTTGTTGTAAAGAACATTAAATATACACCTTACATGTACGAATGGCTGGAAAAATAATGTTGTTACATAGAATTGTTGTGATAAACAGACTTGTTATATAGAGACTCCATTGTATAACAACTTTTTCTCTGTAGCAACTTTATTTTTCAGCCCTTCGTATATGCATTGTACATATATTTAATGTTCCATATAACAACTTTTCCATATAGCAACCATTTTTGCCCTTCCCATTAAGGTTGTTATAGCGAGAGTCCACTGTATATTATTGAAATAGTCGATTTGATGCCCTGTTTTACATTCTAAATAATGCCCCCTTTATTTAAATATACGCTGAGTTCTTGTTATGTTCCAATAAGGCGTTGCAATTATTCGTACTATCTTGTCGGATAATTTGTGACTTGTTTGCGTTAACTTTAAATGAGACTAACTAATTAGCATATGTAAATTGGCAGATGCTCTAATTATTATAGTTTGAATGCTTGTTGAATGATGAAAGGTACATTGGACTGAAACTAGGCATCCCGTTTGCTAAAAGCCTTCCATATAATAATTAATTCACGGAGGATATGTATTATCTCCGGTAATTCCATGTATCATTTGAGAATGTGACTAGGTGTTCATTCATTAATATGTTTTAGTGACGGCCACGTAACGAACCGTGTTCAGTTCATTCTTTCATCATTTCAGGGTACCCAGAAGCAAACCCAAGCCACTATTGTTGAAACCATTGCTATTACATACAGTCAATTCTCTCTATAACGGTTTAGCAAAAAGCAGCCAGAATAACCGTTATAACGAATAACTGGTATAAGGAAAACCGTTAGAAAATGATTTTAATGGCGGGGAATTCAAAATACCGACAAACCGGTATATCGTGCCAGGGCGTGGCCTAAAAACCGTTATAGCAAAAAGGAACTTATGGTGGGGGATTGATAAATTTGAAAAAACCGGTATAGCGTGTGAGGGCGTGGCCTAAAACCGTTATAGCAAAAATGAATTTATTGCGGGGATTCAGGAATTCGGAAAAACCGGTATAGTGTGTGAGGGCGTGGCCTAAAAACCGTTATAGAAAAAAGGAATTTATGGTGGGGGATTGATAAATTTGAAAAAAACCGGCATAGCGTGTGAGGGCGTGGCCTAAAAACCGTTATAGCAAAAAGGAATTTATGGCGGGGATTCAGAAAATTTGAAAAAACCGGTATAGCATGAGTGTGCGTGGCCTAAAACCGTTATAGCAAAAGACATTTATTGGTCGGGGATTCATAGCTTCTCCGGTATAACGAAAAAACCGTTATAAAATAACCATTATAGAGGAAAATTTTATGATTGAAATGGTCTCGGACGGGTTTGTGAATACGGTTATAGTGCGAAAACCGTTTTAAGGTGGTCTGTTATAGAGAGAATGGACTGTACCTGCATACATGCTTGATAGAACCTTGTTGGGCTCTTTATCGCATAATTATTTTTGGAATCATGCTGCCACTTAGTTAGGAACATCGGGCTTATGCATCGACATGCTATCGTTACAGGGTAGAAACATTGAATGCCAGTTATAACCGCTGCGAAATTGTAGTTATTAGAGGTTAATCGTATCAAAAATGATTCCCAGCATGTTGGCCTTACCAGCCAGTATTTACTTGGCGAGACACGGTAATAGATACGGAAAAATAGTAAGCCCACACGCAAGACTTGAACTCACTTTGAAACAATTTATATCCTATAGATATCGATTAAAAACATAGTTGGGAACAGGACATACATGTCCGTTTAATTTCAGCTTTTAGTTATACTTCAAATATATGCTGCTGAAGAAAATATTCTATTGAATTTAGCAGTAAAGATCGACGTTCTTCCCAAAATATGTGGTATATATATACAAAAGCGTTCAAAGGAATTCGGCTTTCTATAAAATGCGAGACGTCATGAGGGCGTTCCGAGTCACAATTTCTATTGCTATCTGGTCCCTTCTGGTCCATCCAATTTTCTGTACTTGGTCGGAAACAAACGACCTTGCAATTCCCAATTGTGATACCAGTTTTGGCCGGTTGGTGCTTGGTGAAAATTTTGGAAAATCCTTAAATCCAAGAAGCACAAATTTCCTGGCGAATGTAAATCCAAGTTTGATGTTGCGGAATTCATCTTCAGACCTGGAGCCAAAATTTAATTTTTTCCCGCGCCACGCCATCCCAACCTGGACGGTAATTACTTTTCCCAGAAACTCCTCTTCGCCGAGAGAAAGCATGTGGCATGCGCAATTCATCCTCCGGAAATTCCGGACCAGACTAATCCATTGGATTTTCGTCCTACCTCAGAATGATTCTTTCTCGTCATCTCTATTTTCCCTGAACCAAATACATCATCTAACAACAATTTGGGAGGAAGGAGAAAATGTCAACATAAAAACGTTATTACGGGCGAAGGTTCCTCGCGAAGTCCGGTTCGGATCCCTCCCAATCCACCCCCACGTGGTATGGAACCATTTAGGCCAGCCCAAGGAAGGCTGGGTCGTGAGGACAATGGACGCCATTGGACATCGGTACAATGTAAGTTTAACAATGAACCTCAATTTCAAGGGCTTGAGCCGCCTTAAAAATGGGACTTGGCCCGGATTCATGGCGGACCTCATCAGGGGAGACATTGAATTCGTGGCAACCTACGTTCCCGCCCTGGATAGGAGTGAGCACGCAGATTTCTCGACGCCCGTGACCTTCACGGACATCCTCTTCTACGTCCGACGACCTCCTTCTGGAAAAGTTGACCCCGGGGCCTTCTTAAGGGCCTTCAAAGAGGGCGTTTGGATTCTTCTAGGCTCCATGTTGCTCCTGACCGCCCTAGTTTTTCGGATGGACCGGGAACAATCCCACTCCTGGGAGGAGATCTTGCTCTTTCTCCTGAGTTCCATCCTCCAAAATTCGGTGTCCAGCTCCGTGAGTGGCAGAAGTAGCTTCGTCATGCTCTTTTTGTGGTTCTGCCTCATCATGAACACGTGCTACACCTGCAATCTCCTGGCATTTATAACCTTCCCGGCGGTGGAGAAGATCCCCGGGACATTTGAGGAGCTTTCAATGCGCCCGGATTACCGGGTGATCCTCATGCATTTGCCCGGGGATTTGATCAACAACTTCTTCGATGGGACTTCAGAGCGGAAGTACGTGTTGATTCGGTCGAGGATCGAGAGGGTTCGGAATTATCCTCAGTGTGTCATTTCCGCCGCCCTGGAGGGGAAGGTCGTGTGCATGGGCTGGGAGATGATGGCCTTGCCAAATTTTGCCCGGAATTTGACTCTCAGCTCTTCCAGATTGGGAGGGACATTCTTGAAATCCGCGCCCTTGTTCAGCCTCCCGGTGACAATGGGTTTTTCCAAGAGGGCGAAGTACAAGGACTTTTTGAACGAGGCCTTCTCTTGGCTCCGGGACGTGGGACTTACCCGATATTGGACCCTTCAGGCGGCGGACAGGGTGAGAGCTGAAGGTAAAATGTGGCTGGCGCGGGGGTCAAATTTTAATATTTCCCGGAAAATTCAAGATTTTTTAGCATCTGGCAACGGCGTGGGGAAAAAACCTCTGGAGTTGAAAAACTTTTTTGTGCCATTAATGTTTGTGCTGGGGAGCTGGGCGGCAGCTGTCGTATGCTGTTTTTTTGAATATTTTAGAGGGGAAACTGGAAGTCTCATTAGGCCTACAATTAGAATATTGAGTGGAATACAATTTGTGGAGACGGAATTTTGATAATTATGGGTTAATTTCTTGGCTCATGTGTATAAGAAAATTTATATGGTTTGTATACATATTGTAGTACAGTGGAGTAGCAGCCCTGAAAGGAAGGAAAAATATATTGTTATTGCGAAATGTTATATAGAACACAAAATATGTAAATTTACGAAAAGCGGGAAAAAAAAGTTGTTAGAGAAATGTTGTTATAAAGAGACTTGTAGGAGAGAGAATCCACTGTAATGCGCCGAATTTCTGTAATTAATTCTAGATTCATTTTAGTATCATGTAAATTTGTAAAGCAAATTCTGTAAACTCAGAAGTAAACAAGTTAAATTTAATATGTGATGTACAACACATCTATACATCATGGATAAAATATTCCTTGTTTGGCCTACACAGCAGCCGACAATGAAAATGAGTGGAAATAAAATTCAAAACCGTGAAAAATTTTACTTTCTTATACAAAACGAGTCGTGCACAAAAATTAAAAAATGTATACTAAAAAACCATTAAAAAAATTACAGAACGAATATAAAAATCATAAATGCAGAAAACATTGAACCAAAAAAACACGTATAAAAACACAATATATGTACAGGAATGTAGGGCAAAGTCCCATAAACTAATAAACTCAATTTTTTTTACAAGCCAAGACCGGTTGGAGGTCGTTTATAAAAATTGGAAAAGAACAAATACATTTTTTGTGTGAAATTTCTTTCCCTTTTACAATAAAATAAGTTATTACAAATATTTTTTATCGGTGGAACTCTATACAGAATAAATATGGTTAATATTAAAACTACCAGCTATTAAAATCATGAGATACGTTCAAGGTCTTAAATGTGTATACAATAAAACCTTTTTTATATTTGAATGTCGGTCATTATTTTTCAAAAATCCCTTCCATCTGGATATCGTTGTAAAATTGGTGCAACAAAACAAATCAAAATTTGTTTTGCACAAAATATTTCTTCAACCCACTGGAAATAAGGGCACTGAGCTGCTTTTGGACATCGGGCTGGATCCGGTTCGTAAAGATTGTTTCAATCTCCTTCTCCAAATCCAGGAGGGAATCCTGGTCCTCTCGGTGCTCCTTGGCGGAGAAGTCGGCCTGGGGGGAGGCGTAGTAAATCTCGTTGATGGCGGCATGCTCGTAGTCTCGGAATTTGTCCATCTTCACGATGAGAGGGTCCAGCTTCAGTTTGACAGTCATTGCCCCCGTGTGAATGGGGAAGATGGAGTGGATGTCGAAGAGACGGACGGAGTCGGCGATGAATCGAGTTTCGTGGAAGTGAAATTCCAGTTTTTGGGTGTGGGCGTTGTTGTCGTCTGAAGGACAGCGGAGCTCCACGAGGGGCTCGTGGAGGGAACGCACCTGCTGGATCGTCACAATGTATTTTGGATGACGCTTCAGCCTCTGCTGGAACTTGAGGTTGTCCATCCCCCATTTGTGGTGCACGATGGACTTCTGGATCTCGTGTTGGATCTTGGAACAGGCATCCCCTCTCACTCTTCTGTCTGTGCCATCTGTCAAATCATGATAGAAAATTGGGGTGATTAAATTTGCTTCAGTATAATTTATCTTTTGAAGGTACACATGTGGCATTTAAATGCGCTAATCTCACGTAAGTCAAATTTGTGGTTCATGTGCGATCTAAATTTGTTCTTTTTGTGCCATTTAGAATTGTTCTTGTGCCATTTAAATTTGGTCGAGCGCCATTTATATTTGTTCTAACGCCATCTAGATTTGTTCTAGCGCCATTTAGATTTGTTCTAGCGCCATTTAGATTTGTTCTTGAGCTAATTAAATTTGTTTTCCCGCCGTTTAGATTTGTTCCTGCGCTAACTAAATTTGTTTTTGCGCCATTTAGATTCGTTCTTACTCCATTTAGATTTGTTCGTGCGCCATTAAAATTTTTTCTTGTGACATTAAAATTTGTTCTTGCGCCATCAAGATTTGTTCTTGCGCCATTAAGATTTGTTCTTGCGACATTAACATTTGTTCTTGAGTCAATAAAATTTGTTCTTGAGCCAATAAAATTTGTTCTAGCGGAATTTAAATGTGTTCTTGTGCCATTAAGATTTGTTAATTCTATGCGACATTTAAATTTGTTCCTGCTTGCGCCATGAAGATGTGTTAATCCTATAGGACATTTAGATTAATGTTTCTATACTAGTGCAATTCGTTATTGTATGCATTACTCAAATTACCATAATTATTCATTTATTCGCAATCCAATGTATACCAAGGAACCAATACTAAACCAATAAGCAATATGATAATTACGCAGGGCAAAAAAACATTTCTTGCCTCCAACTGCTCAAAAGAGCCGTGCAAAGTGCACGTCTGCAAAAGTTGAAAATATGATGTCACGGAAAATTTTTATTGATGCACAAACCAACACAATTCTAAATCGATCTATGTAGGATTCGCTGCACTATGACAATTATGTTGCAACTATTAGTAGATAAAAACACGAAGGATTTGGAAAAACTGACCAAATTTCAAAACAAAAAAATTTATTAAGTCTGGCCAAGATATTATCCTACTATAGAGTAAATGTTATTGCGAATCCAGAAAATACATGGCAAGTGAGTTTTTTTATCTGTTTTTCTGTGCTTGTTTTAGTGTTTTTTTTTTGGGTCTTACTATATACAACCAGTCATTCCTGCTGCACTGAATTTCCGTTTCTACCGGTCATATAGACATTGAGGGAAAATGTTAATGCGTAATAAAAATACGAGAAAATCTAGCAAAGCTCTAAATTGGCATTTTTCTGACGGCTCGTTCGCTGCATATAAAACGGCATGCGCCATCGACAGACTATAGTGACTGAGTAAGTAGTAACACTTGCAACATAAAAAGCTAGTAATATCATTTAATTAATTGACCATTCCAAAATAGTTAAAGTATTTTCCTATTAACAGCCGTAAATTTAAGAACATCATTCCGCGATTAAATTGATTTAATTCCGTACATTTAATGTGAACTAACACGAATATTCATGCAATCATGCCATGTTTCTTTACTATAGTTAATTTCTTCCGTTAGATTAGGCAAAAACCATTTTCGCTATATTTTAGAGCATAATCCCAAAAATTAAAACTCGTTGTGACAAAGAGTAAGTAGCAAAATTTGGAAAAATCCTGGGCAAGCCAAGGCTCGTGTGTACAAATTTTTTATCAGCGTATGATCACAAAAGGTGCATATCCGTACAAAACCCTCAAAAAAACTTGCAGTGTAAACACAATAAAAATAATTTTTTACACAAGAAATTTAAAGCATTATCCCAACCCTTTCCTCTCTTAATATCCCATGCTCATATCTTTCACCTCGCCTCACCTGAACAATGGGACAGGAATATGCCATTTTTCCCATATTAAATTTACATTTTGCACTGTTTTGTTTTCTTATTTTAAAAACCTTAAGAATAAATAATCTCAATAAAAAATCTAAACTTACCAGGAAGTGCCCAGGAAGCGGCAATGACGATCAAAAGAACACATGTGGTGTGGAAATGTGTGAGAATGGAAATTTTTGTCATTTTCCCCTTTTAATATGTACGTCTATAACAGCACAGTATTGCAAAATTATTCTACGAATGTCTTCAATGGGTCACTTTTTTTGTCACTTTCCTCCCTTTAAAAAAAGGAGTTTCCTCTCTAATTATGGAAAATAATTTTTATACTTTTCGGCGTATATTTACGTATGCCAAAAAAGTTTTTAATAAATACAATCACAAATTCACCCCCAGCAATTCCACAATGACGCTCAAATGTCTGGCTTGTCAGGATGTCGGAGGACTACTGGAAATGAGGGTGCACAGGAGTGAACAATTATTATGATTAAGATTCTCACAGCTTTTGTTCTCTGCCCTTTTCCTTCCATTCCAATCCTTTTTGCCACATATTTAGGTACACACACGAAGAAAAAACGTATGTAGGGCCAAAGCGATTGAAATGGACAGGTTGTACACAAAATCCTCTTGTATTCCTCCCAACCCTTCCTCTATCTCTCTCTACAGCATCATCCCCAACCTAATCATCTCTCCTCTCCTTTTTTTACGACTTTGAGGGCGAGTGAGATCAAACGGTATCTAATAAAATAGGAGGAGAATGGGAGACGAAGGAGAATTATTGCGAGTGTGTATAAGATTATTATTCCCAGTAAACTCTGAGATGTGGATAAGTATTATCATTAAATTATATACCTATGCAACAACAGCCTTTGGGGATGGCCATAGGGGTAATTTTTGTATTGTGCTACATATTTTCCTCTGTAAAACGTGCATGTCATAATTACATGGCGTGAGAATTATTTAAAATCTAATGTATATGATATGAATTTCATGTTTATAGGTCTTGGTAACCCACACAGAGAGCAAATCTTGGGCACAATGAGAAGAGATTGGTTTTAGATGCAAAGAGAAAAAAGGAGAAAAGGGAGAGAAAAGAGGAAGATAGAATCAATAAATAATAAGAAGGTAGGGACAGAAATGAAATGAGAAAAAGGAGAGAATTGGGCAAGACACAAGAATCAAGTTGATAAAAAGAAAAGAAGAAGGACAAAGCCGAGACAACAAGAGAGAGAGAGCGCGAGAGATAAATAAACAGACATGGCTAGAAGATGAGGAAAACGCTGAAAAGCATTAAAAATATTTTTTTAAAACTGACAGAGAAAAATCGAGGGAAAAGAAGAGAGAATAACGACGGTACAAGAAATCGGAGAAAAATGAAGGGACGAATCGAGAGAAAAGTGGAGAGAGAAAAGAACCCAGCGAAAAACTGAAGGAAACACCGAAAGAAACACAGAGAGGAAGAATTGAGAGAAACATAAAGGAAAGCTGAGAAAAAAACAGATAGACATTTAAATATGCAGGAAAGAAAGAGAAATAGAGAGAGAGTAGCAGAGGACAAACAGAGTGAGAAACAGAGAAAAAACATGGAAACAGAGAGAGAGAGAAACAGAGTAAAAACAGGGAGACAGTGAGAAAGACACACAGAGGAAAAAACGGGAGAGAGTAGGGGAAAAAGGAGCGAGGGAAAAGCTAGGGATGAATCGACACAAATCCAGTGAGAAAAAATGGAGACGCAAAAAGAAAAAGAAAAACAGGAAGAGAGAAATAAAAGGAAGAATTGAGAGAAAAACCGGGACAGAAAAACAAACAGAAGAATCGCGAGAGCTGAATCGGGAGAATAAAACAAAAAGCAAGAATCGAGAGAAAAGTAGAAAGAGAAATAATATCGGGACAAAAAAGGCGTAAATTCAAGAAGAAGCAGAGAGAAAAAATAAAAAAGGAGAGAAAAAAACGAAAAACAGACTGAACGAGAAAGGAGCTATAGTAGAGAGAGAAAGAGAAGGGAACAGGGACAACTGGACATAGGAAAAAGGTAGTAACAGAAGACAGAAACAAAGCAAAAAGGAGAGAAATAAGGAAGGAAGGAGATAGAACAAAACAGAAAAGAATATGTAGATATTAAGGAATACAAAAATAGAGAAAGAAAAAACGTAGATAAAAGAGCGGGAGAAGAGCAGATTAAAATAGAGACGAAGAAGGATGTCGAAAAAGGGTAGAAATAAAGAGAGTAAAAGCGAGATATGCTTTTGATCAAGAATGATGCAGAAAAGAGAAAAGGAGAGTGTCGTAGACGAAATGCCATATTTTTTTAAACCATAAAATTTTAAAATAGACAATTCCTGGTTTTTATACACATACACAATGCGTACACATAAAAGACAATCGCTTTTATATTTTTCCATGTTACCTTGTTTTACGTATTTTTCCGTTTTCACTTATAATCATTGTCATAAAGTCATAACCATTTTTTACGCGAGGACCATCGACAGAGCAAGAGTGAAGAGTACATTGGCAGGAAAAAATAAAAAGGCATCTTTTAAGTCTTAATGTGTCTATTTATATAGCGGAGAAATTACAGTTTAAGAATAGCTTTATCTGTCCTAAGAAAGAGGTACTGAAAAAATATGCAGTTGGGGCAAGAGAACTCTTGGTTATAATTAAGTCCTATCAAAGCAAGTTTTTTTCTTCTTCTCTGCTGAATTGATGTGGATTTCACATTTACGGTACTTTGCACTTTTGCATTTTCAGTTAGGTATTATATATTTCATCTCCAAGTCATGGTGCTGGGCTCAGGATTTTTTTTCCCTTTACAACAGATACAGTTCAAGTTAGGTGATGATCACATTTTATTTCATCCTCTCTCTCTCTTTCCTTCATTTTATTTCTAGTTCAAAACTTGAGATTCAACCTTTTGTGATGGGGATATTCTGCTCACTGGTCTCAGGTACAAGGAGGCATAGGTGGTATGGGTGACCACTGAGAAGCTGCAGATGGACAGATGAATTGCTCCCTGGCTAATAAGCTTACTGTACAATTTTTGCTACATTTACAAAGTGTAATGTTATTGCCTCTTCCTTCATGGCAAAATATTTTCACCAATCACAGTAAAATTATTACGGGTTAGCTAGTCAAGTAATTAATGACCCTAAATTCACACATTCACAGCCCACTTTCCGCTGCTTGATTCGCTAAATTTTTGTTTCTAAATTCGTTCAATTTTTGCGTCTAAATTCTCTGATTTATTTATGCTTCTAAATTCTCTGATTTATTTATGCTTCTAAATTCTCTGATTTATTTATGCTTTCTAATTTGCTATTTAATTTTAGTTCCTCAATTCGCTTATAAGTTGCTACATAATTGATAATTCCAGTAAACAAAATGGCCTATAAAATAATCTTAATATACAGTTACTGTTAAACTTTGCGTTTCCTGCATTAGGTGTTAAATCTGCGCTTTTATGGTAGAAAATGTTTTGCTCCCAAATTTTCTTATGATTTTGAAATTTGCGGCAATCGCTTCTGCTGTAGCATTTTTTACTCTTAAATTTCCTGAAAAAACATTAGTTTTTTAATTCGCTTTAAAATTGTTATTTCTGCGCATGCGCAATAAAGCGATGTCAGTATATGCGTTGTAAAATGTTAAAATAAATTTTGCTGTACAATTTATATTGCTAAATCTTGTTTTTATTTAATTTGCTGCACAAAGTGCACAATGTATATGTACTTCTAAATTCGCTTCAACTTTAATGTTCCTAATTTCCACCTAAGATGTATGTATAATTTTGCTGTAAAATTTATACTTCTAATTGCTACGTAAAATTTAGGTTCTTAATTTCGCTGTAAAATTTATACTCCAAATTTCGCTGTATTTATACTGCAAATTTTTCTGTAAAATTTATACTCCAAATTTCGCTGTAAAATGTATACTCAAAATTTTGCTGAAAAATCTGTACACATAATTTACCTGTAAACTCTATGCTTTTAATTAGGCCATAAAATGTATACGCTTAGATTCACTTTAAAATTACTTCAAATTTTGCTATAGAATTGTACTCAAGCTTGCTGGAAAAGTTTTACCTATATTTGCTACTACGCTTTTACGCTTTAGTTCTCTATTTTAAGTGCTTTTTCCTAAAATTCCCCGTAAATTTTTATTTGCTACAAATAAAATTTTTACAAAATTTCTGCGACACTGCCCTTTTGAAGTTGTTATGTATGCATATTGTCCTTTGTAAGTGTATCAAAACTAACCAATAGAATCCTTATTTATGTACTACATTCAGTTTTGAAACGCCGATATAGCTACTCTTTCTATGTGAAATTTTTGCGTCCTAATTGATTGTATGTATAATTATATGTACATCGTACGTTTACTTTCAAACGTGCTGTAAAATATTTTGATTCTTCAAAAAGCATCTTCAAAATATTTTGCATTTTCATCCTACACCATGCTTATCTGTATCAAAAAAATTAAAACGCTAGCTATTAATTATGTTGGAAAACATATATATTTTCAACATTTTCAGACTGAATTTTGTATCCATTTTTTACTTCATTTTCCCTCTTGCCCATCCCTGGCTATACAAAAAGAAGAGAGATCACCCCCAGTGGCCGGGAAGACGCGTGATGATCACAAAAGATTCAACTTCTTAATATCTCTCTGTCTCCTTCCATCTCTTTCACACTTGCTCACATCTGCAAGGAGGCATTTGAATGTAACAGTACGACGTCCACGCACGTTTTCTTCCTCAGAACTTGTTCTCCCTCACTTGCTAAATAAACAGTTTGCTCGCTGAACCTAGTTCTAATTACGTCCTGACCGTTTCACATACTCCAATCAAGGAGTCAAAACAAAAAAAAACAGCATGATCAAAAAAAAAAAAAAAGAAGAAGCAGAGGCTACCTGATCAAATGAAGAATAGATGTTGTTAAAATCCACATGTATATCCTATTACGGGAGCTGCGTAATAGTAATTATATGGACATTACATTATTTTTCGAAAAAAATATACTTTCCCCACAGACACAATGGATCCATTGATGAGATAAACTTTTATTTATATGGGAATGTGAGTATCCCTGCATGCCTCACCTCTGTACGTGCAGGTGCCAGTTCACCTGTTCACAAGTTTATTTTTTCAGTCATAATCAACTGAGAATCTTTTTCACCCTGCAAACAAATAACTGATACCACTGTACTTTAGAGGTATCTATATATTATCAATTCTTGCACGTACTTTCTTCCACAAAGGAATTCTTGTCCTACAACTGTCCATCATTAGACACGGAGATGCTCTCATAAAGTCATTCTCGTCCATTTTTTCTCAGCGTCTCTCGAAATAATATTCTTTTGCATTTCTATTGTCATTTCTTGTATGTCTTACTCATGAAATGCTTTTTTCTTGTCGTTTTTCACAATTAGTTCTCAATTTCTTTATGGAAACACGAATCATAAGCTTAAAGCTTATTTTTAAAGGTAGTCATATTACAGTTAATTTTATTACAAATGCTTCGTTTTTCAAAAATATCAGAAAAGTCTTTTTTCTTTAACATTTGTAATGAAAAAAGTTGTTTTGGAAAAAATTGCATTTACTACGGAAATTACTATTAAACGCAGGACGAAAAGAATTTAGTATTTAAAAAAAATTTAGAAAAAACTTTAGTTTCATCCCAAAAAAACTACATAAACCATATTTTGATGAAATCAATATTTTTTTATATTTTTTATACTCAGATTTATAAACAAATTGAGTTTATAATACACAATTTGATAGGTAAATAATTTTTGACATACCAATGCTTCAATGCTTTATGATATCAAAAATTGACTCACTTTGGTTCATTGTTCGAAATTCAACGTTTTCGTCTACAATTTCAATTTTAATTTCGTTTTCACATTTTCCTGCCGTATTTTTTAATTTTTCCGTCCATTTCCTATTTGAAAAGCTTACCGTTTAATTTCCTTTAATTTGCCTATATTGTGTTTTAGTATTTTCTACAGCAGTTTTTTCCTCCTTTGGAAACATATTCCTTTCGTTGCGTCTGTCGCAATTTCCCCCTCGGAGGTTTTCATGCATTTATTTCTGCTCTCAAATGGCTTCATCACGTGTTAGGTGCATTGTAAATGAGAACTCACGCAACAATCAAAGATGAAAGGAGAGTGAAGCACTATTAATGTAATGCAAGCCATCACGTACACTACAACATCACACAATCCTACATAGAAACTAAATTGAACATGTTTTTCATTTTATGGACATTTTTTGCAATAATTTTTGCCCATCATAAATCTCAATGATATCCCTCGTATGGGTGCATGGCAGCGTTTCCAGAGCATGTGAACGTCTTTGGCTAATTCCCATGCACCCTTCTTCATTCTGCTTTCACGTCCCTGTTCAAATCTTTGTATTGATGTAATCTTGCTTTCGTGAATAACTCCAAGAAAGGTAGCGTCTCAAAGTGCCTTTGGAAGAATTGGGATGCAACCGTAAAATTGGTATTTAGTAACATAAAAAATAGTCAGATGATAAAAAAAAATATTGAAAAACTGGGGCACTAATAAACCTTGTGGTCTCTCAAATTCCCCCTCATAAAAATTTGGAGGGACATCTCCATAACAATGGTTGGAATCGTCCTCGATTCTTCCACTTTTTTTTTTCAGGGGAAATAAAAGGTTAAGAAAATATGACTGCGCTACTTGTCACGGCTGCAGCAACCAATTTTTATACAAGATTATAACTACATTGTTCATGTTCTTTTTTTTCCTTGGGTAATTTATTACTCCACTGAGCATTTAATGGGTGTCCACGACATTCTGCATGATGTGGACAGAAGCTTGTTAATAAGCAAGCTAAGGATTCACGTTTCTTTGTGGATTTTATTGGAATTATAAAAAGATATTAAATTGGAAAAAATTGGATCATTCAGATTCAATTCGAGGTTAAGCACTCTTTTTTCTTATAAATTTAAGTGCGGATAATTTTGCTATACAATATTTACTGTATCAATCTAAAAAGCTTCAGATCGGAAATGTTTTTCAGCTACTCTTTTTTAAGCATTTTTCCAATTCTTCTTTAAATTTATAAAATCTAAAAACATTTGCCTATGCATTTTTTCGATACATTTTTAGTTTCTAAAGCTTTGTGAAAAATACCAGAAAAGGAAGGAGCTTTTGAAAATGTCAAACAAAGTAAGGAAGAAGCGAGGATGCGTGAAGGAAAATTTTAATAACCCGAAACGAATGACTTCTTCACGCTTTCACGAGTGTTTTTCTCGCAAAATTTCATCGAAGCTCGAAATCCTGATTATAAATATGATCATCTTCATGCGATCCGTAAGCCGCAGGATAATCGAAAAGGCATATGACTCCAAGGCACACGATTACGAAATCTTTTGGCTTACAAATCCGTTAGACAATTTTATTCGGGGAATCTGTTGGGTTTAATCAGGGAATAAATGTCGACATAGCTGCTGCTTAATTTTGTTTTTAGCTATGTTAGGCAGATAGAATACTTACATTACAATCACATATAGAGATATTTCCTTTATTGATTGCGCCACAGAAAACAATAAATTACAAAGACAACCTGTTATATTCTATATTCTATACATATATTGTTATGTTCACATACAATTTATTTTTCAAATACATCAAATTTACAAAAATATAAAAATTTGTCAACCCAAGACAAACTATAAAATCGAATAATTTATAATATAAAAATGTGCCCTTACAACAGCATCCAACGGAACCCAAAATTTTGCGGTTATAAAAGAAATTCCGCTGTAGAGAACACTTTTATTACGTATTCCATTCACAAGCTGAAACTATTACACAGTGAATGGATTACATATATATGCACGATGCTAAGGATAAAATTAAAAATTTTCACTATCCACTAATTTCCACTATTTGTCGGGTAACGCTTCATATTGTGGCAACTTTTTCGCAACGTTTTTTTTTCAATTGTTTTCTCCCGCTATGGCTTAAGTAAGGAATTTTGAAGAAGGATTTCTAATAATGTAGCATTCTAAGCTATAACCAAAAAAATATGCATTAAAATTTATCCTCACTGATTTCATGTTATGATTTTTTTTAAAACAGTACTACAGCTCACAAATGTGCTCATTTGCATGTAATTGTATCCACCCCCATCTTCAAGTGTGGTAAACATTTATAATTATGAAAAAAATACATATTACTGTAAGTAATTACAGACTTAATATACGTAGGGTAATCCTGAAAGTCCGGTTGAATAATTCCGCATAGTCGAGAAAAAACAGAAATGAAGCAGGTTAAGTTAATATACTTGAATGGCCCCCGAAAAACTTGGAAAATGTTTTGATTTTAAAATTTCATGAATTTGCCGTCCAGAATTATTAATTATATAAATATGAGCAGACACTAGTCTTCCTAATTTTGCATCCTTTTCTTTCATTATGCGTACAGTTCTTCATTAAATTCGTGGGTGACCACAATTACAAGCCTTACCCTAGAGCAGCGGTGCCTAACCCTGTGTCCGCGGTCACAAGTGCGCCCACACAGAGTTTTCTGTGCGCCCACGACCATGTTTGGGCACACCGCAAAATTGACGAC
>JAQGBT010002777.1:0-22382 GCA_034698585.1 Disparrhopalites patrizii | reverse complement strand
AATATACACATACATTTATCCTTTAAAATTTCGGCTTATGCCTCTTTCCCTAGAGTGAGCTTTTTTTGGACTTAATACCAATACCTATACGGACGCTAATTGGCGATGTTACTTGTACTAAATTGCATTTCAGTTGGGTTTTAGAGGAAAATGCAGATTGTGGGGGACTAAACCGAGTTTCCATCGATATTCATAATCGATGCATAATCTTGTCTATATTCATGGGGTATTTTCTTGCATTGTATGACCGAGTTAATTTGTTTGTAGCGTTTAAATGCCAATGGAGCAAGTTATCGACATTAATCCATTTGGAATAATTGCAAAGTACATACACGAGTGAATACAGCTGGTATAGCGTACAAATGTCGCAATAAGTGGAAACATTCCGTATGCATGCACGATCCTGACTTGCTAAACTTCGTGTGTACAGAACGTGAAAAGTTAATCGTAATTACTCACTGTGATTGAATGTAATTTGCAATTCAAGGATTCCTTCTTATGTCTCTATAATAATAAAATCTACATAGTCAGCTTGAACCTACTTCACAGATGCGGGAATAAAAAACTCAAGCCTCATCAAGCTTGGTTGTGTAAAAAACGTTAAATTTAGAATGTCCGTAAGAAAACAAACAGGATTGTCGTTTAATTATTAACCAGTTTGAGCCTTTTTCATAATTGGAATTAAAAAATCTCTCACATATTGTCCAATTTCAAAACGCTTCTGTTTGTATTTAGCTTCAGCGAACGCAAATAAAGATGTACAAAAAATTCATTGTGTTTTTCCTTTGCTACGGCATAATCCCAGGAATTGTTTTCCCGATGGACATATCGTCAGCCGTGGAAAGCTCTGAATGCCATCAAACCCATCGTATGTTCAAAGATTTGCTCGGAATTGTGCGACACCTTCACATAAATTACATCGTCATAGACGACCTCCACGAAATGTGGAACTGCTCGTCTCTTTCCAGATTCTTGGTTCAATCTGCCCAAGAAATGATCACGCAACAGATGTTTAATCGACATCAAAATAATACTTCGTACGATTTGACGTACACTGTGCAAAGTCATTTAAACTCACTTCCGACAATGGTTATCCAGCAAGTGAAGGATCTAAGGGACAAAGTTGTAAACCGTAAGGACTTGATCCGGGGTCAAAAAATTGATTCGGTAAAAACTCGAGTGGAGAAAGTAGTATTTCCAATAACTACAACTATAACGGAAAGAGAAGGGACGTATACGTTCCAAATTTTTTCGGACACAGTCCTTAACTTAAACGGGACGACCCTGCGAATCGCCGTCAGCAGAGGCCTCAGTCGAAACCTGAGACTCAGGACAGCCAATGGGAAAACTGAAATTGTAGGTGGTTTCAATAGACACGTATTCCTCGCTCTCCAGCGCAAATTCCACTTTCAGTACGAGATTTCCCTGCGGAATGGCTTTGGGAACAAATACCCCAACGGGACCTTTTCGGGTGTTGTGGGTTCCCTGCAATGTGGAGAGGCGGACATGATTTTAGACGTAGGAATTTCCGCAGAGAGGCATCAGGTGATTGGCTATCTCCCGCCGATTACCTTCGCCACCCTCACATTCTTCACCAAATTTCCCTCACGTGTTCCTCGGTGGACTCTGGTGGTGGAGCCATTTGCTCCGGATTTGTGGCTGGTACTATTTCTCGCGTGTCTACTAATTAGTTTCTCCCAAATTTTTTTGCAAGAGAATGAGAGAATTCTCCAGGGTAAAATTTCCACCACCATAAAACATCGGTTGGAAAATTGGGTGGGTTTCATTCTTCGTCCTTTCATGGATCAGGACATCCCAGAATTATCCAGAAGCACTACTGGACATACGTTGAAACTGGTGGCGGTGGGTTGGTTAGTGACGAATATCATCCTGGGGACGGCCTACCGAGCCAAACTCACAACTTTTAGATCCATGCCCGCGGAAGAAAGCATCCCCTGGACGTTCCAGGAACTCTCCGAAGCCAAGGAATACTCAATCCACCTCCATTTTGTGGGTGGCTTGTTCTTACGTAGCTTTGAAACGACGAGTAATCCCGTACTTCGGAGTATTGGAAAAAGATTGAACCTCAAAAAGTCCCTCTTCGACTGTTTGCAAATGACGGTGATGCACTCGAAATCCGTGTGCATCGCCATGGACGAGAACACGGTGTTTGAAGGCCACAAGAACTTTTCCAATACGAAGGGGCAGCTCCTTCTGAGAATGTCCAAGGACCGTTCTTTCGCCATGATTGGGGGTCCAGCCGTACCAAAGAATTCATTGTTGGCCAAAGCATTTGGCTTGGTCGTCAGGAGAATGTTCGACGCAGGACTTGTGAATAAATTTCAACAGAACGAATTGCTCCTTCAAAAGGCTGAGGGGGTTCGATGGGCTAAATCCCGGATTGATCCCGATATCTGGAGGAGGACGGATCAGGATACAACGAAGCCAGTGAGCATAACGGATCTCTACGCGGTTATTTGGTTGACTGTATTCGTACTCGGCCTCTCTCTCATCTCATTTTGCCTGGAGAAGTTCCTGCCTGAACAATGTCAGGGTTATAAACATCCTGGAGCAGTTCTGAGCATGGTCATGAGACAGAATATACAACAATTGCCGATAATTGCAGTGGGGGCAGCAAATACCAGGAATAATAGTGTTACGGAGGATGTAGTCGGACGCACTGGCTTAGAAATCAATTGTGAAGGGGAAGAGACATTAGTTGAAAACAACCATCTTTCCCAAAACCAACCATGCATACCTGCGGAAGATTAGAATTGTATACAAATTTTTTGCATCACCAAAAAGTGTTGTTTGTGAGCATATTTAACGCAGAAGGCTTAAAAATACCTAACGATTTCTCCCAGTTTTTGGCAGGTAAAAACAATGAAATATGTACAGTGCTTGTGTATATTTTATTACACTCATATATGTTATGTATTAAATTCATAGTACAGCGCAACGTACAAAATTCAAGGTGTGAAATGGCAGCTCGGCGGTAGAGAATTTATTGGAAGAATCCATCATTTAAAAGTACATTTCAAACAAAAGTAGCCTGGACTAAATTGTACGTATTCATATTGAAGCATTGCACGGTGAAGTTATGAATTTAATTAAGTTAATTATTACGAAGTTCATTTAGTTATGAACCAAAACAAGAAATTAGACAAACCTATACCTATATATATGAACGTTTTCAGCGGCGAATGTACAAATTCACCACTAACGAATAAACAATACTCAACGTCTTATCCATGCACTAACATTTCATTATTTTTAAAACACCTGAGTTGATGATAGTGCCAACTGATAACTATATGTGTCTGCTTGTGTTCCGTCTGTCAGTAATATTCAGAAATTACATTCAGCTGGTTTTAATTTCATTCTTGATCTTGAATTCACAGATTTCGACGATCAAATGTGCTTCCGCTACTTCAAAAGAAGCACCGCGGTCCATGTTTCTCGCACCCGCATCGCAGATTTGCTAAACATTTCTTGAGCATACCACAAAATTCTGGGGACGCCGAGCATAGATTCTGGATCTCGATCTCATGTAGCCGGTGGAATTTCGCCCAATCAGATGCGTCCATCGATTTTCTTGCTTGAATACCCGCCTGTAGCATAAATAAATATATGTAAATAAGCATATGCATATATGATTATAATTAAATGTATCAACTATCAACCTAAATCTAAACTGATCAACGAAGACTATGACCCGCCATCCGCGTAGACAGCGGCATGTAAATCATACGTAAATAGCAAGCATGTCAAAAATCACAACTACATCTTATTCATATAATCCTATATTCGGGGAAATTCGTACCATGTGAAATGAGAAGAATTCCAAGTTGGGCAATTTATCCACATCCATTTGCAGGACCTTTTCAACCAGACCGGGGCCCGTACCGACTATCCTCAGTCGTTTTAAGCCTTTGGATTGAAAAAAGAACGCGAGTTTACGCCCCAGCATTATTTATGTATTTATACATATCTATTATTTATTACACTAGCTAATCTTTCTGAGTATCTCAAGCAGCTTAGCCTGGTTGAATACAGAATACAAGATACAATAACAGCCGAATGGAGAGTAAAATCTTAAAATTAGACCAACCTGCCGTCAAAGATGTGTGTTGCGGCGGGATGTCCAGGCTGGCATCAGAATGATATGCAAGGCACCCGAGCAGATGTATCATCAGGTATAACCAAAGATTCCAGGATACATGGTGACATACTGCAGCCGTTGAACTGACGAAATTCCCACGTCTTGGCATTCGGAAAAAGGGTGGACAATCGCTGCAAGCCCCATTTCAGATGGTTTTCAGCCAAACTGGATGGCATCAATCCTTCATCATCGATTCCTAAACATACACACTCCACAGAGGGGAAAACCGGCACATCTTCTGGGTGAGCTTCATTCATTCCCACGAAATCGGGTGCGACATAGTCTATGCTTATGTGCTTCAAATTTGGAGTTTGCATTAACCAATTCATGATGCTTTGGTGATTACTGGAAACCTCAATCCTTGTAAGGCGCGGTAGGTACGGCAATCGGATGTTCTCCGTGTAAGTTAATGCTGATAGTCTTAGATCTTTTAGTGTGAGGGCAAACATGGAAAGCAGTGCTTCTAAACTGGTGACTTATTCGTCCGAATCAATATAATCCCCCACGTCTAGTCTTTCCACGGGAATAATTTCACTGACAGGAACGTGTCTCAGTAAACGTTGAAAGAATAGGACATCCTCATTAAGTTCCTGTAGTTTTGGTAGATGCACATGAGGATTGCTTCTTCAGCTGCGGAAAATCAAATCGAGGTCTGAAGGGCAAACGTGACTCAGCGTTTCCAACCAAGGAACGTAAACTTGGAGCAAAGTGAAGCTCCAAGTTTTCTAATTGTGGGAAAGGAATCCATAGAAGATCTTCTTGGAGTTGAAGGAACTCAGACCACTGGAGATCAAGATTCAAGGATGTAAGGCTATTCCGACAATGTTTGAGTATCAGACGCAGACATGACACCGTCCGCGATAGCTGATTGTCGCTAAAGGTAACGGTAATTGACTTAATAGGCAGGTCAATCGTCTTAAGATGGTAGAAAAGAGATCTGTACTGGTCCATTGAATTTCCGCTACAATCCCTCATGTCAATTGCTACACTCCGTATCAAGGACGCCGTTTCGCTTTCCTTGGGCCAACTAATCTTCTTCAAAAGCTCGGACCGACTGTTCTTCAAAAGTACCCGGAACTCCGGAATTGTGAGCTTGCTCCATCTGCATACATCCACCCGGGTAATGGCTCGATCGTTCAAGATGATGTTACAAATGAGATCATTCCACTTCTTACACACAAATCGTACTTCCTTCAACTCCTGGAAATTCAAATACTTCAGTATTTCCGTCAACACCTGCAAAAGTCGGGGGGAAACATGCTGAATACAATGTCAATGCCGTGATAGAGGGTAATCAGAAAATAATTCGATGTATTATTCATGAACATCCTTAATTACACAAAATATAAGACTCACCTCAAGCGGAAATGAATCCAAGGTTGTGTTGTTTGACGGCCTGTCCATTTTCAGAGTGCTTTTAGGTTTGATTGGAAGCTATTCAAAGGTTGTTTAAGAACCTGACCATGCAGTTAATGTAGTTTCCAACAAATTCTAACACATAAATCGTATGACGTTTTGTGATATACGAAACGAAGATGGAATTTGTAACTACTTTTATGCTCACAAGACGCTGCAGGAAATCCGTAAGCTATGACAAATTCTCTTTTTAAATATTTCTGCATTAGTGTGCATGTAATAACCAAAAGCTTCACCCGCTGAACACTAATATTGATATTTGGAATTTTACGGATGGAATCATGGAAAAATCACGCAGAAGTAAAAACAGTCGGCAATTCCGTATTTCTGTCGTTTTTAGTCCATGACTTTAGTAACTGCGCAGAAAGAAAAAGACGAGAACGTCTGCCAATCGATTTGCAATGCTGACATCATTTACCATAAAAGGACATTTATGGATTCACTTTAAAGTTGATGACAGCGCCATTTCCATTGGGCTGACGCTTCTCCCTATAAAAAAAGCCACCTGTCAGTGTATTTTTAGTAATATAAATAAAAGGTTAAAAAGAATGCATTTTTAGAAGAATAAAATAGTCGATAAACGATAAACCAGGCTAGAATTTTCCATAGGTCACATGACTGACGTGACAGTATTTTGTATTTAAAAATAACCATTTCCAACAAGCTCAAGGATAAGGTTAAATTAGTACACACATGTTTTTCGATATTTCGATCGCCAAACAATGTTGGTTTAAAAAAAAAATTAACGCAGAAAGATGTAACAATATGCAAACGTTTTCCCGGTTTTTTGCAGGGAAATAAAATAAAATATGCGCAGACATAATTGCTTATTGACAGCGTAAATACTAACGTCACACGTGACCACCAACATAATTTATTTGGGACAATATTTATTGGGAGAACAATCATTCAATACTTCATTTATTGTAACAATGATATGACTCTGGACACTCTGGAGCAAATCCTATTCATTCTCATTGAATCATGTCAGGAAATTTTTTTAGAAGTGTCGCACAAAAATTCATAACGAAATAAAAAAGTGAAAGTTTACGTAAAAACAAGAAATTAATTGTAACTTTGTACGTCTTATCTATATGTACTAACATTTCATTATTTGTTAAGCTGGTTGGAGAGAAGCTACAGCTACGTAACTCAATAATATGACTTATTTTAAATTTTCAATTCTGGCTGGATTTTGGCCACCAATTGTGTGGCCGCTATTTCAAAAGTACCAAGGTCCCAGAGGTCTGTGTTTCTGGCATCCACATCCGAGATTTGGCAGACATTTCATGAGTTCACCCCGAAATTCTGGGGTTGCCCAGCATAAATTCTTGATATGAAACTCACGGAGACGGTGGAATTTCGTCCAATCTGCTGGGCTCATCGAATTTCTTCCTTCGATATCCTTCTGTCGTAAATAAATACATGATTATCAAATGCATCTTGAACCTTCTGAACATGAAGGCTGTAATAATTCCAAAACGGCGAAATTCCGTCTTGAGAAGCTTTCCTGAGCCATGAAAAAACATTTTCTTCAAATATTCAACAGAGGATAAAGAATTCTGTGGAATTTTAAGGGCATTCCCTTCAACTTCTGATTCAGAAATGTACCGGAAAAACGTTCAGTGGAATACATTCGTGGCTATAGGAACAAACATTTTGAAAAGGTTGAACTTCTTTTTTTGATTGAGCCGCTTTGAAACCACACCCTTCAGATGAAGATGATCAGTTACGTTCCACGCCATCAGTTACGGTCCACACCAATGCATAATTCAAATATGGAAATAAGCAACAATGAAGCCAAAAACTATAACTAAAAAAAGGCTGAGTTGACCACGTGTGTACCATGTAAAAAGACAAGGATTCCAAACTGGGTAGTTCGTCCAAATTCATTGCCAGAATCTTTCCCAACACATCTGGATGGCCACCGAAGATCTTCAATCGTTTTAAGACTTTTAATTAAAAAAAAACATACATATTATGTACATAATACATATAATATGTATATATGCGTATAATTATTAATTATGCGTAACAAGTAACAATCGTTATTTATAGATCCACACTGTACACTATATTGGCTAATCTAAAAATGGAGAGAAACATCTAAAAATTCTACTTCTATATATTTACTATTTACTATATGAAATAGAAATAAGATTCAAAAGCTGAGTAAAGTCCTACCTGCCGTCAAAGATGATTGCTGGGGCGGGATGTTCTGTCCATCAAAAGGATACGCAAGATTCTCGACCGCCACCCGCGCAGATGTACCTTCAGGCACAATCAATGATTCCAGGATACATTGTGTGATACCAACACCATGAGAATGTCGGAATTCCCACGTCCCAGCGTTCGGAAAAAGGGCAGTCAATCGGCGCAATTCCACACGATTGTCACCCAATTCCAAATCCACGAACATCGATCCGTCAGCAATGTTTCGAATCGACACGGACTCCACAGAGGGAAAGACGGGCATATCTTCTGGGTCAATGTCGTCCAGCTCCTCCAAAATCGGATCGAATGAATTGATGATTACGCGCTTCAGATTTGGAGTTTTCCTGAACCAATTGAGACTTCCCCTACGATTCCTGTCCATCTCAATACTCGTGACTTGTGGTAGAAACGGGAAGATGATATATTGCGAAGGGTACATCGTTGTTATTACCAATTCTTCCAGCGTACGGGACAACTTGGACAGCAACTGTTCGAAACTCGAGACATCTTGTGAAACAATAATTAGGACTTCCAGCCTTTTCACGGGAATAATTTCACTTCCTGGAACGTGTCTCACCAAGCGCAGAACGGTTAGGCCGCCGGTATCAATTTGAAGGTTGTGCAATTTTGGTAAATGCACAGTAGGACTGCCAAAATTCACAGAGTCAAGGAGAAATGCGTTACAAACGGCGAACTTAAACTTCTTTAGCTGTGGATAAGAAAAACGAGGCCTGAAGGTCGGATTAGCGTCATCCAAGGAAACTGAGTAGGGGATGAAAAGTTCCAAATGAAAGACTTCCAATTGTGGTAGAGGAAACCACAAAAGATCTTCTTGGAGGTCAAGAAACTGATGCCAACTGAGATTAATCATCAAGTCTGTGAGGCTATTCCGGGTGTGGGTGAGGATCTGGCGCAGAAATGGCAGTCCCTGTAATCCACGATGCCTACGAAATTTAAGGGACTTGACACGCAGGTCAAACTTGCAGTTCCTCACGCAGTCCAAAAGTTTTCTGTAACGGCGAATAGTGTTTCCGCTACAATTTTCCATATTGTCAAATGCCAAATTTTGCAAAAGCGACGCCGCTCTGCTGTCCCTTGGTCTACTTTGCAGAAGCGAGCGGAACTTTGGAATTGCACGCCGGCTAAATTTATGATGAGTGACACGGGTAATAGCTTGACCCTTCAGAATGATATCACAGATGAGATCATTCCATTTCTTGGACACCAGTCGAACTTCCTTCAACTCGTTGAAGTCCAGATTCTTCAGTATTTCCGTCAATACCTGCAAATGTAAAGAAAATACAAAACCAAGGTTAGGCTTAGGTCAACAAATGACAGATACAAAGCCGCGTCACATGATAAATTATTAAAATCAAATAAATCTGTGCGATTACGCGCAACCTAAAAATTACAAACTTTGAAACAAATGACATACCTCGAGCGGGAAGGAATCCAAGAACGCGGCGTTTGACGCCATAACTGAAATATTTTCGGACTAGGCAAAACTAAATTATACCAAACGCCTCAACGGCTGAATCTTAATTGATAAACTGATATCATTCAGAGAATAAGCAGCAGATATTATAAATACATTACAATTTCGTATTTTTATCTTATTAATCGACAGCTCTGGCAGTGGCTCTAGGGGTACTAGAAGCAATCTGGTGAGCGTTTTACGATTTAAGATCCTCATTATTATTACCACATAAACATCTATATGCACATTTATATTATATACATAAAATAAATACAGATACGACTATTAGCTACTCAAACGACCAATACTTACACTTAACTATATATGCCGAAAATCGAATCCGCCAATAGCAGGTCGTTAAGAAATTGCTGTCATAATGCATAGGTATATCATATGAAAGCTAGCAATTTTGTATATCTAATATCTATATATATACACATATGTATATAAGTTTATTTCTATAATTTACTCAAAAAATCAAAGGACATCCGGACATCGCTGTCAAATCCTTCTCACTATTGCACTATTGTTACTTATAATATAATTACGAAGGGAATTTTAAACCCCCAAGGCTCAAAAAATTAATACAGGAAGGAATTCGCAGTCGATCTCAGAAGTTACCATTACGTAAAATGTCCACGAAAACAATTTGCCTCTTCCCGACGTCCGGCAATGAATTCAAGAGGTGCAATTAGCCACAGGGGGTACAAAATAAAAAAAACATTGTAAGTACAAACTTAAGGATGTCACAACCATCAACATCCGACGAACTTAACCCGGCAACCACAAATGTGACTTCTTTGCTGATTTCCTTACACAAAATGCACGTTTTACACTTGACAGCAAAAACATATGGTATCAAACATATATGCGTGAAAGATTTCTTGCTTTTGGTGGTTTTCGAATCAGTTTTTAAATTTGAAACAAATACCATGAAGATGTGCAAGGAAACGACCATTCATTCCCCATAGTTGGATGTTGGAACCCCAGCGGTGCCAAAGAATTTCTGCCTGGGGGAATTAATAAGATAGGTATGTGCTCTTTACAGCTAAACACCCAATCAAACACCCAATTTATAACAAACAATATTTATTCGATGATCAAACTTTTTCAAAAGTAAGTACAATTGAAATAAAATAAATCTAGAATAAATTGAATGCATCTATGTTCATTAAAACATGCCACAAAGTTTCCTAAGCAGTGCTATAAGAATTCATAACGAAGATTAAAAATTAACTAAAACTAAGAAGGAAAGTTGTCAGTCATAAGTAATAACCGTATACAATATTCATCATTGACGAATAATCAAAAATTCATAACGACAGTAAAAAAAAAAATTAAAACCATTGGAAGTTTTCGTATAAACAATGATCTAAATCTTATATGCACTAACATTGCATAATTTTTTAATCACTTTGATTGAGGATAGTGCTAAGAAGTACCTGTTTTCCTGTATGTCACCACTATTCCCAAATTGAATTCCGCCCGGAGTTCGACGGCAAAATCTACTTCAGAAGAAGTACCACGGTGCCAAAGGCCGGTGTTTCTTGCACCCGCATCGGAGATTTGGTAAACATTTCATCAGTTCACCACGAAAATCTGGGGATGCCGAGCACAGATTCTGGATCTCCAACTCATGTAGCCCGTAGAATTTCGTCCAGTCTGCTGCTTTTGCCGATTTTCTTGCTTGAATATCCGCCTGGAATAAATAAATAATAAGCATACATGTGTATGATTATAATTGCAATAAGCATCAAATTAAGTCGTTCCAGAATTTTATATGCCTGATATAGTTCCAAAACGACTCCATTTTGCAAACGATTTTCGGAGAGGTAAAAACATGCACTTCATAATGTTGAAGATCAATTACGCTCCACGCCAGTGCATCATCTAATTACGTAAATAGTAACAACATAAAAAACTAACAACTAAATCTTATTCACACTAGCAAATACCATGTAAAAGGAGAAGAACTGCAAGCTGGGCAATTCATCCACCTTCATTTGCAGAACCCTTTCAATCACGCTTGGATGCCTCCCAACGATCCTCAGCCGTTTTAGGCCTTTTGATTGAAAAAGAAAACATTACGCAATTACATTAATGGCAGTTATTTATACACACGATACGTTATATGTATTAACTATAATCTTCCACAATATTGCAAGCAGTAAAGACCAACCTGCCGTCAAAGATGACTGCTGATGCGGAATTTTCAGCCCATCAAAAGGATAACTCAGATTCTCCACTGGCACCCGAGCAGATGTTGTACCAGCAGGCACAACCAATGATCCGAGAATACTTTGAGAGATGTACGTTTCACGACCATGAAAAAGGCGGAATTCCCACGTCCGGACGTTCGGGAAACTGATAGCGAATCGCTGTACGCCCAAATCCAGACGTTTACCAGACAATGACAATAACATCTGATCAACAATTACCATGGACACAGACTCCACAGAGGGAAAGACGGGCAAATCTTGTTTGGGAACATCGCCAATTTCCTCCAAATCCGAATCGAAGGAATGTATTACTATGCGCTTCACATTTGGAGTTTGCCTTAACCAATTGCTTATTTCCCTGGTATTCACGCCCATCTCAAAAGTGGTTAGGTGTGAAAGATACGGAAAGCGAATCCTTGGCCTTGGCCAGCAGAAAACTGTCGATATTACCAGTTCTTTGAGCGTCAAGGAGAAACTGGACACAATTGCTTCCAAACTTGAAACTTCTTCCGCGTGAGCAATGGCCACTTCTAGCCTTTTCAGGGGAATAATGTCGTTTTTGGGTACATGTCTCAGTAAACGTTGGGCTGTTAGGACCCCGGAATGGACTTCAATGTTCCGTAGTTTGGGTAAATGAATGGAAGGAAAGCCAAAGCCGATCGTGTCCAGGAGTATCTTGTCATCATCAACGACCAACGTTAACCTTTTTAGTTCTGGGAAATCCAAACAAGACCGGAATGCTGGAATAGCCAACTCATAGTTTTCATGTACGGACACGGGATAAGACATAAAAAGTTCCAAGTGCAAGTCTTGCAATTGTGGGAAAGGTTCCCACAGAAGATCTTCCTGAAGTTGAATGAACTGAGGCCAATCCAGACAAACATTCAAGGATGTAAGGCTATTCCGACAATGACTAAGAATCTGGCGCAGATATGACAGCTTCAGCAATCCACGATGTTCACGGAAGATAATTGATTTGACCCGCAGGTCAATCTTCCGGTCCCTCAGGTAGTCCAAAAGAGTCGAATACAAATACATGGAATTAACATCAACATATTCCACAATGTCTAAACCTAAATTCTGCACCAAAGTTGCCGCTGAGCTGTCCCTTGACCGACCTTCCAAAAGCTTAAGGAACTTCGGAATTGCGAATTTGATGTGATCATCTTCGGTCCCGACACGGGTAATGACCCGATTTTTTAGAATGACATCACAGATGACATCATTCCACGTCCTGGACACCAGTCGGACTTCCTTCAACTCGTCGAAACCCAGGTACTTCAGTACTTGTGTCAATACCTGCAAAAGTAAAACAAACAAAAAACAACACTAATATTACACTAATAAGTGCATTATTCCCGTTACTATTTTGAGACCACATAACCAGGCACTCTTTTCAAACCTAAATTATTATTTTGGAATTACACACCTCCGGCGGAAATAATTCCATGGACGTAATTTTTGACTGCCGGTTCATCGTTCAAAGACTATATTTTTTAGCTTGATTGAAAGGAAATCAGGAATGAGGACACTTCCAATCCGCCACAATGCACTTTCAAACAAATTCTACCAAATATAATTGCACGTGTTCATACAAAACGAAGGTATAGAGTATTCCATAGACTCAAGACACAATGTACTGCAAATTCACGATATCATTCTTTTTAAATTTTTCCGTATTTACTACGTATTAAAGTTAAAAACAGTATGATTGTATGATAATAAAATGGTAATAAAAAATAATGTCGTAGGTCGTAGTATTCTTTTTATTCGATGGCTCCAGCTATAGGCACATAAGGAAAACGACAAAGGATTTCAAATGTTCAATCATTTTTGTCATATTAAAATAAAAAATATATTATGCACATTTCTGAGTTGGCCAAGGGTCAAGTCACTGACTGGGCGCCATCTCGAATTCATTCCGAAAAATATGCTACACCGTACCTTTGTTTTTTTCATCATGATTAATGACGGATTTACCTATTATATAAACCTCACTAAAATTACAATAAAGGTCACAATTAAAAGTGTATTTTTGTAAGGTTTTCTTCGGTTTTTAATTCAATTTGTTACTTTCAGCATCCTGTTTTGCTCTAGCTTGCGCCCTTGCTGACTGATTTTATTTATGCATTACTTTTTCCTTTCAATTTATTATACAATTGTAATTGCCCATATCCCGGTCTCAGGTAAACTATCGTGTAATTTTGTTTCCGTTATTAAATTGTATTATAAATTAAAATGGAATTATTAGGAGGGTGAATTAGTGAAGAGCTTGGTTGCATGACATATGAGTGTAAGGACATTTCAGCTGGATAAAATTCGCTTCTCAAACTACACAAATTGCTACGAGAACGACAACGACACGTGACAATTATATTAAACTTTCCAAATGTACATACTCGGGACGGACGTTCTCCATTTAAGGGTTGCGTTTAAGGGTGTCAATAATTTAGTGAAATAAGCGGACAAAAGCGACACTAATTCGGTGGACAACATTTGACAGACAATTTGGCTAATTTGACAACTTGACTAATTTGACAGACAAGCGGACAATGTACAAGTTTGGCGGATACTCGGACACTAGTTTGGAGCAGGCAGATGAAGCGGACATTAATGTGGCGGACAGTCGGACCTTGTTCGCTTCGTTCGCCAACTTTGTGTTTGATTAGTCTGTGAAATTTACATGTTATCCGACTTGTTCGCTTCTTCGCCAGATTAGTGTTCGCTGTTCGGTCAAAATAGTGTCCGCCTCGTGGGCGAAATTAGTGTGTGTGCATCTTGGCCGTAAAATTAGGAAATTCCCTTCAGAAGTGAGGGGCTATATAATGGTTGTTCTTTTAGCCTCTGCTCTGAATTTATTTGTATTTCCTTCCTTATAGCTTTCTATAGACATAAAGTTCTCGAAATTATCATCCTTTGTCATTAATTATGGCATGTCAATGTATGCTATGTGCCTGCATTACCGGCATAAGCTTAATTTCAGTTGGGTTTCGAGGGAAATTACAGATAATTGCCGATAGTAATCGATATTCGTTCAGGACGTATGCATTCTCCAGTTCAATTTTATCTACTAAATGAGAAAATTTTCCTTGCACTGTACGGCAAAATTAGTTATTTCACAGCGTGCGAATGACCGTGAAAGGCAATTCATTATTTGTACAGGGACCTTATGGCAGTCAAACACGATTAGACAGAAAAAATCCTTCACAATATATACCTGCACCATTTCAAATGGTTTCTTTTGAATAAAATTTAATACTATACATTCAATCAGTTTGAGGCTACTTATAACAGATAAAAGTGAAAACTTGAACGAATATAATCAAAGTATGGTTGTGTTTGTACTGTTAATATTTTTTGTGAGAGTGAGCGGAAGTAAGGATTAGAATGTGCAATAAATTTATTTTACTTTTCCTGTGCTACGGCTTTATCCCGGAAATTGCTATTACAACGGACATGTTTTCAGCAGTGGAAAGCCCCGAATGCCACCAAATCCAATTTATTTTGAAAGATTTGCTCCGAATTGTGCGACACCTTCATATAAATATAATCGTTTTGGACGATCTCCGCAAAATATGACATTGCCCGTCCTTTTCTGGATTTTTGGCTCAATCGGCCGAAGAGATGACCATACAAAAAATTTTTAAACGAGATCAAAATAATATTTCGTCTAATTTCCGTTATACTGCGCAAAGTCAGCGGAATCCACTTGCGACTATGGTCATCCAGATTGATCTGGACGAACTTGTAGTTGAACATACGGACTTGATCGGGAGTCAAAAAATACGTTTTGTAAGAAATCAATTCGAGCAACCAGTATTTGGCTTTATTACAACTATAACCGAACGGGAAGGCAGATATGCGTTCCAAATTTTTTCGGATGCAGTCTCCAGTTTAAATGGAACGACCCTGAAAGTCGCGGTGACCAGAGGCCTTAGTCGAAACTTGAGACTCCGAACAGAAAAAAGGAAAATAGAAATTGTAGGTGGCTTCAGCAAACAAGTATTACTCGCCCTCCAACACAAATTCCACTTCCGGTATGAACTCACATTGAAGAATGGCTTTGGAAACAAATTCCCTAACGGGACTTTTTCCGGCGTTGTAGGTGCCCTTCAGAATCAAGAGGCGGACATGGTCTTGGATGCGGGCTTTTCGGCGGAGAGACACCTCGTCATTGATTATCTACCACCCACTATCTACACTATATACTCTCACATTCTTCACCAAATTACCCTCCCGTGTCCCTCGATGGACGTTGGTGGTGGAGCCATTTGCCCCAGATTTGTGGCTGGTACTATTTGTCGCGTGTGCACTAATTAGTATCTCCCACATTTTTCTGCCAGAGTATGAGAGAATACTCCAGGATAAAATTTCCACCACAATGAAACATCGGCTGGATAATTGGGTGGGTTTCATTCTTCGCCCTTTAATGGATCAGAGCATCCCGGAATTGTCCAGACGTAATACTGGGCATACGTTGAGAGTGGTGGCGGTGGGATGGCTAATAGCGAATATCATCTTGGGAACGGCCTACCGAGCCAAACTCACAAATTTTAGGTCTATGCCCGCGGAAGAAAGCATCCCCTGGACGTTCCCGGAACTCTCCGAAGCCAAGGAATACTCAATCTACCTCCATTATGTGGGTGGCTTGTTCTTACGTAGTTTCGAAACGACCAGTAATCCCGTTTTTCACAGTATTCGACAGAGATTGATTCTCCAGAAGTCCCTCTTTGAATGCTTGGAAATGGCGGTGCTGCATCCTAAATCCGTGTGCATTGCAATGGACGAGAACACGTTGTTTGAAGGCCAAATGAATTTTTCCAGTACGAAGGGACATCTCCTCATGAGGATGTCCAGGGATCACGCCTTCACCCTCCTTGGTGGCCCAGCCGTGCCCAAAAATTCGCGGTTGGCGAACGCATTTGGTCTTGTCGTCCGGAGGATGTTTGACACGGGACTTGTGAGTAAATTTCAGCAGAATGAATTGCTCCTTCAGAAAGCTTTAGGGGTTCGATGGGCGAAATCCCGGATTTATCAGGATGTTTGGAGGAGGACGGATCAGGACACGGTGAAGCCTGTTAGCATTACGGATCTATATGCGGTTATTTGGTTGGCCGTGTTCACACTTTCCTTCTCTCTCATCTCGTTTTGTTTGGAGAAACTACGGCTGACAAGGGGCAAAAAGCCTGCAGCAGTGCAGATACTGGTGAAAAACCAGAATATATCTACAGCAATCTATGAGAGTTGTACTGGGAGCAAATAGTACAAGCGGCAATAATGACATTGAGAATATTACGTGGAAACACGAACTGGCATTGGCAATCAAAAGTGGGGAAAAGTATTTCAAAAAAAAATATTTAAAAACAACCAGCTTTTCCACCACAAAAAGCACTGATGCACAAGATGAATATTTTATTTACACACGTGTTTAATCACCAAATCATTTTGTCTCTAACCAAATTTAATGCAAAAGGTGTATCAAGGCCTATGAGTTTGGTTTTTTGGCAGGAAAAAGCAATAAAATACTTGAATTGAATATACAGCGTAACATCGAAATATCCAAGTGTGCAGCGACAGCTCGACGAATTTTATACAGAAGAATATTTATTGGAAGTTTCTATACATTTTGATTCAGGATGATGTTATACAGCGTGTACAATGCAAAAACTCAATCCCAGGAATCGCCCAAAAATATTTCCGCTACTTCAAAATAACTGCCATCGTCCCGGAGATCTGTGCTTCGTGCAACCACACCGGAGAATTGGCAAACATATCCTGAGTTCGCTGCGAAATTCTGGTGTAGCCGCACATAAATTCTGGATCTCGAGCTCATGCAGCCGTTGGAATTTCGCCCAATGTCTGGCGTTCACAGATTTTCTTCTTTGAATATTCATCTGCAGTAAATAAATTTACAAATGATTATCAAATGTACCAAATTATAATTAATAACCTACACTTGACAGATGGATATATGAAAAATTGTTGAAGTTCATTTGGCGAAGTTTTCAGGAATGGATTTTTTTCAGAATGCATTATTTCAATAAAGAAACTACATTTTCCTTTTTTTTTAAACATAAATGAAATAATAACAAAAAAGTAAGACACCACTAAAGCTTATTTACTGAACACATTCGTACCATGTAAAACGAGATAGATTCCAAGCTCGGCAATTCCTCCAAATTTATTTTTAGAACCTTTTCAACCACACCTGGGTGCCTACCGATGATCCTCAGCCGTTTTAGACCTTTTGATTGAAAGAGAAATCGACAAATACACATTATTACTTATTACAAACTAATATACGTACATTAATATGCATTTACATAATAGCAATGATTTATATTAAACACACTAATATAATCTAAACTGCCCAACATCACATGCTGCTTGAACATATTGGAATTGTCCTGATTCTTGATCAACTGATCATTTACCATACAATCCACATACCTACACAAAATACCTTAACGCGGAGGACGGGAATCAACGTTAAAGTTCACTTTTAATAATTAAAATGCAGTAAGTACAAAAGTAGACCACCTTCAGTCAAACATGATTTCTGGGGTGGGATTCTGAGGCCATCAAAAGGATACGCTAGATTCTCCACCGACACCCGAATAGATCCTATTCCAGCAGGGATACCCAATGATTCCAGGACACATGATGAAATTTCACATCCATAAAAATTGCAAAATTCCCACGTCCTGGCCTTAGGGAAAAGGTTAGACAATCTCTGAATGCCCAAAATTAAACGCTCTTCATACAATAAGCTTTCATCAACACTTCCCACCGACACGGACTCAACCGAGAGAAAGCCGGGCATATCTTCTGGACGACTTTTGTTCAGTTCCTCCGAAGCAAGATAGAATGCATTTATGTTTATGCGCTTCAAGTTTGGAGTTTGCAATAGCCATTTGACGGTTTCCCTATGGTTCCAGTCCAGCTCAATACTTGTCAGGCGTGGAAGATACGGAAATCGGATACTTTGTAAGCCGAACACCGATATTGCCAATTCTTCCAGCGTGGAGGACATCTTAGACAAGAGCTCTTCCAAACTGGAGATTCCACTTCGCACTCGTAACCTCTTCACGGGGATAATTTGACTTTCTCGAACGGATCGCAGTGAGCGTTTGGCGAATAGAACACCAAAATTAATTTCAAGATTTTGTAGGCCTGGCAAATGTACCCAAGAACATTCAAAATTGACAGTATCAAGGATTTCGACACCATCAACGATGAATGTTAACTTTTTTAAATGAGGAAAATAAAAACGAGGCCTGAAGGCCGGATTCATGAACTCTCCCTTTTCATCCAAGGAATCCGGGATGGAAATGCAAAGCTTCAGATGCAACTCTTCCAATTGTAACAGGGGAAACCAGTAAAAATCTTCTTGCAGCTCAAGAAACTGAGGCCACCCGAGACTAATATCCAAGAATTTAAGGCTGTTTCGACAATTCCTGAGTATCTGACGCAGAAATGAATGGCTTTGCAATCCATGAGAGACCAGATCGGTAACTGAGGCATTCAGGTCATTCTTCCTTTCCTTCAGGTAGTCCAAAAGAGCCGTGTACCGATGCATCGTGTTCATGCCACAATTCTCCAGGTTAAATGATACATTACGCATCAGGGACGTCGCTGTAGTTTCCCGGAAATCCCTACTTTCCAAAAGCGCTCGGAAAGTCGAAACTGCACGCCTTACATTGCGGTGAGTGACACGGGTAATGGCTCGATCTTTCAAAATGATATCACAGACGAGATCATTCAATTTACTGGACACCAATCGCACTTCTTTCAACTCGTTGAAATCCAGATACTTCAGTATTTCCGTCAATATCTGCAGAAGCAAAACAAAGCAAAACCACTGGTACAGTCGAAGATTGGGTTATACCTGAAGCAATTCAAACACAAACAACAATGCCACTATATTTTCGGTTTAGGAGAAAAATTATAAATGAAACAAAAGACACACACCTCGGGCGGAATTGACTCCAAGGACTTAACATTTGGTAACAGATACATTTCCAAAGAACAATCTTTAAGAGTGATTTAAAGCAATTGAGGATGCTTCAGTCCCGGCACAGTTTGTACTTACACTCTCAAACAAATACTAAAAAATAAATTGTACGTTTTTACACATAATACAAAGATAGAATTGGTAGCACCAATTATATGTGCATTAAACGACCCAAGTATACACGATTAACACGATGCCACTCTTAAATATTTCTGAACTAGCGGAAGCAAAACAATCGTTGAACCTGTAAATGACCTATACAGGTGAAAACCAGCGAATAACCAGTATTTATGTACTTACCATTTCTACCTTTTTAATTGACGGCTCCAGCTATACTCGAGCTACAGAAGCAAAATGACGAACGTCTGCTAAACGATTCCAGGTGCTCATTAGCATATCCATATATATATTTGCACGTTTACGATTAAAGACTAATACGCACTACGCACACGCAAAAGCATACGTGATAGTCCAAAAACCAAATCAGCCAATTATTACAGAACGTTAAAAAATTCAGGCTCTCTGGTTATATCTGTCATTTCAGTAAAACTCAACAATAAAAATATATAAAGAATATAAAATGACGAAACCAAAAGATGCTAAATCGTTCCACCTTGTTGTACCATTTCAAATTTTATAAAGGAAATATTAAATTCACCGTCACCGTGGTCCAAAGAATAAAAAACAGGGGCTTAATTCATGCTTGATAAACGCCCCAAAAAATTACTGTCTCTAATATATATATTTTCCGTACGAGACAACACGATAACCATTCTCATTTGCTTCGTAGTTAACCGTGTTCCTCAAGAAGCCCATGCTAATGCCGTAGGATCCGGTTACCTGTAGTATTTGATCAGCACATTTTAAATCGGAAAAGACAATTTCCAATGAAACAAAATGCTCCTGGGTCAACATTTTTTGAGATTTGAAAGCTTCGTTCGAACATCTTCATTTCGCAATTAAAAGTCTATATTTAGTGATACAGATTTAACGTTATTTGATGTTTACAGTTACTTTCGGGTGTTAGTTTTTGCGGGGAAGGGAATAGGATACTCAATGACGTCATTGAAAACAAAAATTTCCCTTTAGATCAAACAGTTGCAATTTCCAATATTTTACTTAACAGAAATTTGAACAGTATATAAAATACGTAAAATATGTATATCCATAGTAGTACAGAGGACGACGTGGTAGTGCAGTGGCTACAGTGAGCACGCTGCTGGGTAGTAAAGTCAATGTAAAATATGAACAAAGGATACGATACTCTGGATAGAGTTGGTCACACCTAAAGTCTGGAGTATAAACATAATGTTTTTAGTAGTGTACAGTATGATGCCCAAAAACCATGTGTCCAACAACAGTGCAGACTAATTTATCTCATACAATATTGAAATTCATTGGACGATCAACAATTTAAGATTGCATTGGCATTAATTGAGGCCCGGAGTTGATAATTAATTTAATCGTTTTAATTTTAATTTATCGTTTTCTCGATAACGTTTTAGAAATCTGAGCGAATGAAAATATGGAAACAAACAATAATCATAGCCTATGAAAGTTTCCAGTAACAAATATACATAGCTACTACACAGGTACCTACCCCATCATTGACGATCAAACAGTATCAACGTCTTATCTGCACCAGCATCTCATTAGTTTTTAAGAAGCAAATTGACTCAGGACCGTGATTGTGGTAACTATCTAGACGATGCAAAAGTTCATTTCGACCCTGATTTTCAATTCCAACAAACTGTGCTTCCGCTACTTCCAAAAGAAGTGCCGAACCAGATTACGCTAAATGATAAAATACATATCTGCGCCTTCTGAAATTGATCGTGCTTGCTCTGCTGTCCAAGTTGTATTTGGTTTAGGACATCGAGATGTTCGGAGTTTCGGAGAATCCGAAACGCATTCCACCTATAGATATTAGCGGTCTAAAGTCCCATTTTTATATTATGGTCTTTGTCATATGTAAGAGATGCATTATAAAAGCTTCCGGTTGTTTCCAACCATAAATTTCATTCCCGAAAACCATTTGCTTTCGAACTCTTCCTTTATTGCATTCAAAAGGTGCAATTAACCACCCAATCAATCATATAGAAGGCACCAATATTATTTATGTCCAATCCACCAAGATTAACGAAAGTATGGCACGACAACTTCCTTTGACAACTTTCACTTATTTTTCCAGAACAAGATTCTTTGATACCATACCATTACAACATTAACAGGTAAACAAAATTTGCGCGTGGAATTTTTTTTATGGGTTTCCGAATCAGTTTTTAATTGGAAACTCGTATAGAGGCGCGGGAATTGTTGACGACAATGCGGGGCTGCTCCGTTGAGGTTGTCCTTGCAATGTCATCAGCCCTGATCTGGTACTGCGTGCCGACGTTGTCGTACTGCGTGTGTACGTCCGCCTTCCCGTTCACGAGGTCAATAATGGGACCATCTCCAATTGGCTCCATTTCCTCCCTATAATAATGACACAAATTTGTTATTTTTCATAATTCATTTCTGTATAGTTGAAAAAATCCGCCATTTCCACAGATAATACTTTAGTTCCAAATACTAATTACAAAATACAAATACGCTCGGAGATTTTAATTACAAATTATCAATTGCATATTTGGCTGCTCCCCAAGTATTTAGTTACAAAATACAATTGTATTTTCAGTCGAACACAAAATACAAATTACAAAATACATCAGCAGTTAGTAATGTATTTAAATACGTATTTTAATTACAAAATACAAATAGGTAGTTGTACTTAAAATGCGTATTTTAAATACAAAATACAAACAGTTGTATTTAAAATGCGTATTTTAAATACAAAATACAAATAGTTGTATTTAAAATGCGTATTTTAAATACAAAATA
>JAQGBT010002776.1:0-22384 GCA_034698585.1 Disparrhopalites patrizii | reverse complement strand
TAGGAATTTAATTTTAGGAATTTAAATTTTAGGATTTTAATTTTAGGAATTTAATTTTAGGAATTTAAATTTTAGGAATTTAATTTTACGGATTTAATTTTAGGATTTAAATTTTAGCAATTTAATTTTAGGGATTTAAATTTTTGGATTTATATGTTTGGATATAAATTTTTGGATATAAATTTTTGGATTTAAATTCTAGCATATTACATTTTAGGATATAACTAGAAATAAATAGTTTTCGTAGGTGATTTGGAGTTTAATGCGAGGACTTTGACCATCAAAAAAATCAAATTCTGTACCTAAAATATAGGAATTCCCCCTCAAAAATGGGGAAACTAAGGAGAAAATGGAATATTCCACGTGTAATGGTTTTTGAAGACAGGGAAATAATTAATTTAAGAGCCTTTAACAGACGTAAGTAGGCGGAGATTTGAGGGAGATTTCATTGGCGTCACTCGTCCCAAACAATGAAGATGGATCTTGAGAGTTATTCAATGACTTGTAGTCAATAATTATTAAACTCTCGACTCTCTCTCTCTCTCTATTTTTCTGTCTCTCTCTCTCTCTTTAACCCTTTCCATCCTTCCCTCTCTCTCTCTCTCTTGAGTACAACCATATGAGATAGTACTTGGTAGATGGTTGTGGGCAATTAAAATAATTAATAATTTATTCCTGGACAAGGTCCTCCTGGCGTGGAGAGGCGTCATATTATTATTATGAGCTCTCATTACCCACTTTGACAACTTCATTACGAGCCATCTGACATTTCCGAGCTCATTGTGTGTCCACGAGGTGTGTTGAGGGATTCGTCCAAGCCCATTGAGCCCCTCCAATTCCCTCTTGACTTTCGTGCTTCTATCCTCTATAAATCACCCAATATCTCCCACTTTACCCAAATATATAATTACCAGACTTTTACGAGTAGGAATTGATCCCCCACAGGAAGGCTTGTAGCTTTCTCCCTTGCAATCTTGGGGGTCCATCGCCAGTTATTTGCATATTTCAAGGACACATTTGAGGAAGAATTGGGAACAGCTATTTATTAGGGATTCACAGGAATTACCGGGTAAAAGGATCGTACAGATAACGCATAATGTCCCTCCCTGAAATATTTCCGGAGGTCACGGTCATCATCAGGAATAGAAGTCGGACTTTTCCCTATTTCTCACTGGATCCCCACTTTTCCCTGGGAAGACAAACATTTGAGGGTAAAGGAGCACTTCCCTGGAAGAATGTTTTATTTGTATAATTCTAAAAATATATACAATTGTGCCCACACGTCATCCTCGGTGATAAAGGGAAGAGTTGAACGTAAATGATCGGGAGTTATTATCAGCTCTCCAACTCTCACGCTCGTCATCGGTCCAATTGAAAAAATCAATCGATGCGCCTTTTCCCGGCTATCAGGGAGCGTTTGGGAGAGATAAAGTCATCAGCATATCCTGCGGCTCTTCAACGTCAAAGGGAGGGAGGCGGGGTGGGGTTCCGAGGGGGAGGTAGAGGGAGAGACAAAGAAAGTCTGACAGAGATACGTGGGATCCAATAAGGAGAGAAAACGTCAGAGAAAGAGAGAAGAAAAAAAGTGGGCGACAACAGAGAAATCGAGGCAAACAAGGGAGAAAAAGGTGGAAAGCGAGAAAAAGAGACAGAAGTAAATTGAGAGGAAGAGAGGAAGACATAAAATCAAATGGAGAAAGATAAATAAAATTAGAGGGATAGAGAGAGAGGAATAAAATGAAATAGGAAAAGGAACTATATTGCGAGGAAAAGGAAGAAATAAAATGAAATAGATAAACAAATCAAGTGAGAGAATTAAAATGAAGTAGAGTAATACAAATAAAGTGAGCAGAATAAGGAGAGAATCTACGTGAAATAACAAGAGAAATGAATTGAGAGGTAAAGAGAGAGAAATAAAATGAGGGGAAAACCGAGAAATACAAGCGGAAACCAGAGAAACATAAAATGAAAGTAAGCAAGACAAAAAAAATTAGGGAAATTAAAATAAGAGAGTCATAAAATGAGAGGAAGCAGTAGAGAAATTAAACGAGCGAAAACAAGAGAGAAATAAAATGAGTGAAAACAAGAGAGACATAAAATGGGACAAACCAAGAGACAAATAAAATGAGAGAAAACAAGAGAGAAATTAAAGTGAAAGAAATAAAATGAGAGAAAACAAGGGAGAAATTAAAGTGAAAGAAATAAAATGAGAGGAACCAAGAGAGAAATTAAAGTGAGAGAAATTTAAGTGAGAGAAATAAAATGAGAGAAATAAAATGGGAGGAACCAAGAGAGAAATTGTGAGAAAGAAGTGAGAGAAAAAACTTAAAACAGAGGAAGAAAGGCAAAGAAAATGAGACAAGAGAAAAAACTAAAGAAGAGGAAAAGAGAGGCAAATGAAATGGGAGGGCCTTAATATATAAAAGCGACAGAGGGAAAGAGAAGGAAGCGAGAGGAAGAGAGAAAAGGATAGAGAAATGAAATCGGAGGGAATTTTTTTCAGAAATAAAATTTTTTTGGGAATAAAGTAAGAAGGAAAAAGGGAGACAAAATGGGAAGGAAATAAAGAGAACTGTATAGAAAGAGGAAAATAGAGGAGAGATACGCGAGAGATATGATAGGAAAAGATGCGGTGTTGTGGTAATCAAAATGTTCTCAAGTGGGCACACACACAACTTAATAAGATTAGGAGAGCAACAATTATAATGACAATATGTCTCTCCTCTCCGTGTCTCTCTCTGTCTCTCTCAATCTCTCTCTCGCTCTCTGCTGATACTTTGGTGTGTCCCAGAAGCAATCTCTACACACACTCCCACCTTTGTTTGGGCCGCCGCCGAAGAGCTTCCATTGCCCCGTCACGGCTCTTCGGTACGGCTAAAGCCCGTATAGAGACACAAGTGTTGCGTGTCAGTTTGTCGGCGATTTTGGGGATGACAACAAGAGATTGTCAAGTGTGCGGTTGTTCCCTTACTCATTTCATTATCCTGAGACTCTCTCCAATTCTCCATCACATGCATTCTCTCTGCATTTCACTGCACACTCCCAAACAAAGACTCACAAAAGTCCCGTGAAGAGTGCCAAGATCTCGGTTCTGCTCCCAAATTCGGATAATCCACACACCGCCACTGTAGCTACTCAGGATTCGCTCGGGTGTTTACCCATGCTTCAGCAACAGAGTCTCTCTTCATCAATCTCACAGTTTCAAAAAGGCCAACAAATTATTAGGGATTGGGAGAAGTCAGAGAGCGAGTGGCATGAGATTTAAGGAAAGAAATAGATAAAGAATATATACGTATATGTACATGCATAGATATTGACATGATAATATATACTACATTATCATGTCATGCAACAATGAAAGAGAAAAACAGAGCGATGTAGAGAAACCATGGAGAAGTATAACAAAATGGAGCAAATTGGGAAACCTACTCAGAACTTGAAGAAAAACAAAAGAAAGGTACGTAGCCGAAAAGGAGAATTAGAGAGGGGAAATGAGCGAAATTAAGGAGACATAAAAGAGAAAGAGAGACACAAAGAGACGCACAAAGGGGAAAGGAGCGAAATAGAGAAGAAAATAGAGAAAAATAGAGTGAAATAAAGAGGACACAAAACAGATGAAAAATACAACAGACAAAAAACAGGAAAAACAAATGAGACAAGAACAGAGGAATACAGATAATAAAGGAGAAAAAAGAGAAATAGCGAAGACAAAGAGAGCGAAATATGTACATATAAGCAAAAACAAGAAGCAGTGGAGAAACAAAAGAGAAATTAAATAAGAAAAATGGAGAAATAGTGGCGAAAAGAGAGACAGAAAGAAAAAGGATAAATAGAGGCAAAATTGAGAAGGAAAACAGAAATGGGAAAAAAATTAAACATCGAAAAAAAAAAAGATAATGGAGAATTAAACGAGAGAGGTGAAGAGAGAAAAATGGAGGAGAAAAATTGAGAATAAAAAGAGAGACAAATTGAGAATAAAAAGAGAGACAAATTGAGAATAAAAAGAGAGACAAATTGAGAATAAAAAGAGAGAGAACTAAAGGAGAGACGAGAGAACCGGCAATAAGACAGAGAACCGAAACAAAGACGGACAAGAGAGAAATAATGAAGAGAAGTGAGAAGAAGAGACTGAAGTCAAGAGGGAAGGAGAAAAAGAGACACAAATACATGAGTAAAGAGAGAAATGGGGCGAAGCAGAAAAAAATATTTTAAATCTAAGAAATAGAGAAAAATGGAAAAAATGATGGATAAAAACATAGAATAGAGGACCCAATAGGGGAAGAGAAGGAGAGAGAGACGTAAAAATAGCGAGGTTAAAACAGAGAGAAAGGGAGAGAATAAAAAAGACGTCAAGTAAAGCTCTCACAAGTCAGATGCAGCAATCGCTCAATTGGTGCCATCAATTATGCAAAACGTAATAATTCCATATCTCTCCACACACTTTACTCTATAAAACTCTCAACCTGACAATTCCTGTTCCAAGCAAATCCATACTAAATGGACATTTCCTTCCAGTTGACATACAGAAGGTTTTCCCCTCCAAAAAAGATATAAGAGGAAGAGACAATTATCTCCAAAGGATATTCAACGCATTTTCCTCAAGTGATTTACGCCAGAAATGACGCAAAAAGAAGGCTGGCGGCAGCCACTGAACACAATGTCAGAAAAACCGATAATTATTGAGTAGTTTGCATTTTTCTTTGCTCATCTCTGTACGAGTTCATGCCAAAATACCTTTCATTGCTGGAGGTGTGTGCAAATATTAAAAGCTTCTTTTTTGCCAGAAAAAAAAAGTCTGATAACATCCCAGTAATATTCCATGTTACACCTTATTAAATTATTTGCCAGAGCATTTGTAATCAGTACTTTTCCCATTAATTTCACCTCATTTTCTCAAAATTCCGGCTATTTCCGGTGAAAAAATGTTCCTTGGAAATTTTCGAGAGTCATTGTCATATTTTAAATCGTCCTTGCCATGTAAGCTACTATGTTTTTTTTCATAACAAAAAGTAAACATTTGCAGCCATCTGGTAAATAAACACTTGAGGACTGCCGATATTTAGACCTTGATAAAATCCCCCGCATGACTTTTTTTTTCTGATTTGCTGACCCTCCTTTGGATACAAATTGCGTTGTAGTCAAGGACTTGCGTGATGCCTGCTTTTGACGTCAATCATTTACAAACGTTTGTTATACAAGTGAATGTCTCGGATTAATTGGGAAAAGGCTCATCACAAATCGGATGGGACGCTTCAAAAAATATTTATTTTCTCGGATTTAAATTCAAGGCATTTTTGGGCGAAAAAAATATTTATTTTCTCGGATTTAAGTTCAAGGCATTTTTGGGCGAAAAAATATTTATTTTCTCGGATTTAAATTCAAGGCATTTTTAAACGAAAAAATATTTATTTTCTTTGAGTTAATTTCAAGGCATTTTTGGTCGACTCACATTACCCGATTTGGAATCGGAAATCAAAAAGAAAATTCGAGGAAAAGATTTTTTGGTATCAAAAGAGAACGACAAAAGCTGATCCGAATCAAAGTCAGGGAAAGTACAAAAATATGGGAAAGACAAGAAAAATAAGATCAAAGAGGAGAATGAGACAAAGGATCAAACGAAAGTGAAGAAAAAAAGGAGCAGAAAGACAAGTCTATCGCCACATCACTGGCATGGAAATATATATATTAAAAAAAACAAGAAGGACGAGATTTTGTACAAGAATAAAAAAAAGAGGATGAGGTTGCTCTTTCGTGCTTCAGAGAGAGAGAGAGAGAGTCTATAGCAAAGGGAATGGCCTATAAAAATGTGTCTATAAAGGTTAGGCTTTGGTGGGGCATTGTTGCAATCAAAACCGCCTAGTTCCATCTATGCTACCTTTGGGCTATCCACATTCTTCTGTGGACGCGAGGGCATTGTGGGTAAACGATAGCGAGAGAGAGAGACATGAGAGATGAAAAGAAACGGAGGGCGAGATGGGAAGCAAGACTGCGCTGAATGTAAGGACAACCCAGAGAAAGACACTTTTTGAAAGAGGAGAAGAACAAAAGAGTAAGAGAGAGAGAGAGACAAATCGGAAGAAACATTATGTGCTATATAAACGACTAATAGATATGAAAGAGTGAGAATAGAGACAAAGTAGGAGACGGAGAGAGAATGCAAAAGGGATGGAAAGAAAGGGAGAAATGGATAATAATTGGAAAAAAACAGTAGCCCAGAGAGAGGGAGAGAGAGAGCAAAAAGAGAGAAGCGCAAGGAGGATTTAAAGCCAGCCAAGAAATAAAAATAGGGAACAGAGAAAAAATACAGAGAGAGAAGCCGAACAAGAGAGAAAAAATTTAGAGAGGCAAAGAGTCAAAAATAGGAGAAAGGAGGGAAATGAAAGAGAAACAGAGAAACGGAGAAAAATAAACAGCAAAAGAGGGAAAGTATAAGAGAGAAAAACAGAGAGAAAACAAAAGGGAGAAAAATAAAAAACCAAATAGAGAAAGCGAGAAAGAAAAAACAAACGAGGGAAAGCGAAAGGGAGAAAAGAGAAAAAGCGCAAGGGCGGAAAGTAAAAGTGATAGAGCGAAAGGGAAACTAGTCAGAGAAAAAAGGGAACGCGAAGGGAAAATTAGTTAGAGAAAAGAGAGAAAGTGAAACGGAGAAAATCGAAGAGAAAAAGCGAAAGGGAGAAAAATCGAAGAGAAAAAGCGAAAAGAGTGAAAAAGAGAGAAAGTGAAAAAATGAGCGCTACAAAAATTGGGAGAAATGAGAAGAAAAGAGAGGAATAACGGAAGTTAGAAAAGGTGTGAGAAAGATAGAAAAAGAATAGAAAATCAGAAAAGAACCGTAAAGGAGAAGGAAAAAGCATAGGAGAAATGCGACCAAAAATGAGAACAATAGGAAAGAGAAAAGAACTAACGTGAAAGAAAGCTATGAAAAGAGATTAAGCAGGATAAGCGACGAAAATACAAAACGAGGAAAGGAGACAAAAGGGAGGGAAATACAGGTAGGAAAAGAGGAATATAAAAAAAGAGAGGAAACTAAAAAAGAGAAGCAAATAGAGCAAAATAAAAAAGAGGGGAAAGGAGAAAAAAGAGATAGACAGAGATAAAAATAACGGCAAAACTGAGAAATAAAAAAGAAAGGCCAGGAGAGAGAGCGAGCAAGGCAAGGAGAAAAAAAAAGAGACCCGAACAAGGAACCGAAAGAAAGAAAATTGAGAGACGGAGAAAGATGTGAAATCCAAAGAAAAAGCCGAGATCTCCACACACATAAATATATAACATGGACATAGAAGAGAGATGGGAGGCTGTCGGGCTGCCGTGCATCACATGTGGTCTCTTTGATTTACTTGTCACGGCGAATGGCTGTGGGCAAAATATTTTTCTCTCCTACCTGTCCATTATGATTTGGTGAGAGGATCCGCCGTAGAAATACATATGTCTGCGTGTCTGCCTCTCTCTCTGTACCCAAAAAAAATCCCTTCTTGCTCATATGGGATTGAGTGGCATCAGAGGAGAAGCTCAGCCCACATCTTATAGCTGGAGGAGCCTCAGGAAAAAGAAGGAAAGGGTGGACAAAAAATACGGCTATACTATCCCTACTAAAAAGCGTAGCCACACACACCAAAAGAGATTTTACTCATGATGTATGATGAGAGCGTACAGTGGGGAAGAATGGGACGAGAGAGTTGTATGAAAGAGAGAGAGAGAGAGAGAGAGAGAGAGAGAGAGAAGAAATGTGTGGCTTTGGCAAGAGAGAGAGAGAGAAAGAGAGAGAAAGAGAGAGACAGAGAGAGAGAAAGAGGAGTCGTATAGTGGTTGGTGGTGACTGAGACGGAGTTGTGGAGAGAATGAAGATGATATTTGGTTTCGAGCCTCAAGAATCTCCTTGTCTCTCTCTCTCTCTCTCTCTCTCACTCTTCTCTCTCCCTTCTCTCTGCCATATACTAAAAAGTACTCCGTGTGTATAAATTGGTGCTCCAACCCAGCAAACCACAGAAGGGGTGGAGTTTGGTCCAAAATTCGACGCTCTATTCGAGATCCTCCTGCCGATTAGAGGTGACTCGACCTCGTCCATAAAACTGCCATGCGTTCCTTCCCTCTCCAATACACTCCCTCTCTCACTCTCTTGCACTCCCGCTCTCTTGCCTTCTCTCTCTCACTCTCTCTTTTCCCCGTATGCGTGTGTGTATTTTGTACGTGTTCTAACACAGAAAATCGCGGCTGGGAGTAACTATGGATGTCCATAACGCACTCTTTCAACGGGTGAACGGGGGGAAGAGAGACTCCGTGGAACTCTATTTATCTCTCTTATTTTTCTCTCTTATTGTTCTCTCTCATTCTTCTCTCTCATTTTTCTCTCTTATTTTTCTCTCTTATTCTTCTCTCTCATTTTTCTCTCTTATTTTTCTCTCTTATTCTTCTCAGCCTTATACTATATACCTTTTAATACCTTACTACATTTAATAGGAACTTTGGTAACGGAGATGGAGAGAGAAATATTTTTGAAGACACGGAAACGGAGAGGGAGATGAAAAGAGGGTGAAAGGGAGAAGAAAGGACGGGGGAAAAAGGGAAAGCCATGAGGAGAAAATGTATGAAAATAAAAAGAGAGAGAGAGGAAGGAGGTGAGAAATGCGATTTAAGATAAAGGGAGGAAAAAATAAATGCAAGGACCAAAGGTAGAGAGAGGAGATTAGAGAGAGAAAGGGTAGAGAGAGACGAGAAAAGGGAAGGGGCAAAGAGGGAGGAAGCAGAGAGAGAGTGCAGTTGGAGAGAGACGGAGCAGAGAGAGGTAGAGAGAGAGAGAGGTAGATAGAGAGAGAGAGAGCGAATGGATGAGGAAGGGACAATACACAGGGAAAATAAAAGGAACGAAAATAGGAAAAAGACACCAGCAAACTGAAACCGGCAGAAAGATCATCATAAACATAACAATGGAAAATAACAGAAGTAGGGGGAAAGGGCGTAAGGAGGGACATGACTAAAGGGGAAACAAGAAAAAATAGAAAAATGGAGAAAAACTTGAGAAAAGCAGATAAAAGAGAGATAAAAGAGAGCGGGAGAACAACGAACATAATGAAAAATAATGAATAATAATAAAGCATAATGAAAAATAGTGAAAAAAGGGAACATAGAATAAATAGCCGAAAAGAAGAAAAGTATAAAAACGGGGGAAATTGGTAAAGAGAGAAAAGCAAGGCAAAATAGTACAACACGGAAGAAAGAACACAGCAAAATCGTAGACAAAACTGAAAAAAATAGAAACAAAACTGTGAAAATAGAAAAACGGGAGAGAAAATAAGAGAGCGTAAATAAAAATCCAGGAAAAAAAAAACGAGAGAAATAGCATTACATAGAAAACTGAAGGAAAAATGGAAAAACGAGAGAGAAAACATTAAACAAGGTAATATAGAAAAACCAGGGGAAAAGCATAAAATAGAAAACTGAAGGAAACATGGAAAAACGAGAAAAAAAGCACGAACTAGAAAACTGAAGGAAAAATGGAAAAACGAGAAAAAAAGCATCAAATAGAAAACTGAAGGAAAAATGGAAAAACGAGAAAAAAAGCACCAAATAGAAAACTGAAGGAAAAATGGAAAAACGAGAAATAAAGCACCAAATAAAAAATTGAAGGAAAAATGGAAAAACGAGAAATAAAGCACCAAATAAAAAATTGAAGGAAAAATGGAAAAACGAGAAAAAAAGCATCAAATAGAAAACTGAAGGAAAAATGGAAAAGCAAGAAAAAATCACCAAATGGAATACTGAAGAAAAATAAAAAAAACCGGGAGAAAAAGTATAAAATGGAAAACTGAAGAAAAATGAAAAACCGGGAGAAAAAGTATAAAATAGAAAGCAAAGACAATAGAAAAAGAAAAATAGAGAAACAGAATAAAATGACGTACACAAAAAATAGAAAAAAGGCAATACGGAGACGAAGAGCGAAAAATAAGGAGAGCGGCGATAGAGAAGAAAATAAAAAAGTTAAAGAGAGAGAGAGACAAGGAAAAAAGGGAGGCTAAGGAAAGAAGACAAATGATATTCTGTCCCCTTTAAAACCAGCTCCAGACTCAGTTTCTCCCTCGGATTTCCCTTGCTCTCCCCGAAACTCTTCCCTTTCCCCCGTCCATAAAAGCCTCCGTTTTCCCCCTCTCATTTTCCCCTCCTGGTCCCATTCCACATTGTTGAGGCTACTCCCGTGTTCCTCTCCAAATATCCCCCATTAAAAGAGCTTGGCAAAAGCCAGACGAGAGTTTGTTGTTCCACAACAAGACGAGTGAGAGCATAGAATATAGAGTGCTACTACAAGAGGAGATAGAGAGAGAGTGAGTGAGAGGGAAAGAGAGAGAGAGAGAGCGCGGCATCCCCAGAAGAGTGGATCTCTCCCCCTCATTGGGGCCTATGTACTACTAGTAGCCCTACTAGAATTTCGAGGGAGAGAGAGAGCTCAGTTCGTCCAAAACTCTGGCTGCGGCCACACATACATACTGATAGTGTCCTTTGGAAATTTCTCGCAGTCCACACCTCGTCCTCACGCCGAGAGCAAACACGTTGTAACTCCCTTTAAACAGCAAACACATGCTTTGATCCGACAATTTAATACCAAATTCTACCATTTCAAAATTAAATTGAGCAATAAGAAGCAAAAAATAAATTTTAAATTAAAAAACAAATCAGGCGTGGTTTATTTCTAAGGGAAATCGTGGATAATTCGTGAATTTCTCCAAATTTTTTGGTCCGTTTTCCCCGGGAAAATTTGGCGTAGACTTTTGCAAGTTGAGGTGTCCAGCGGGGAGCTTAGGAGAGAAGGATTCTTGAGAGTCTGGATAATCTCTGGAGAGGCTCCGGGAATTACGGGGAATTATTTGTCCTGTTTTGGTCTGGCCCAAGCACGTGGGAAGTGTCATGTGTCGGTAATTACTTGGTTGGTCCCCAAATTCAATTAAATCTCCAGTGTTTCTGGTTATTTATCCTGGACAAATCTCTTGGACAAAATCTCCTGGACAATTCTCTTGGAGAAATCCCTTGGAGAAATCTCCGGGACTATAATTTACTTCGTAATTAGCAAATGAACAAAAAGAACAATTTTTTTGAGATGACTTTATGAACTTGTGAATGTGAAAAAAGTGTGTGTCTGTGTGTCTTTTATTTTATTTTTTATTTATGAACAAAAATAACAATTTTTTCTACTAAGGACATGGTGAAATAGGAAAAGGTGGGAGATTTAACACTAACTGTCTTGCTAATTGTTGGAGTAAATATTGGAAAAGTGCGTGAAAATAAACAAATATAGGAGGAAGTTTTCCATTTTGAACGTGCTAACGAACAAATAGTCCTTCAGGGCAAAAACAAATCTCGGGATTTTTTTTAGTAGGTAAATAATTTTACCTAGTTAATTTTTATTTCTTTTTTTCCTGGAAAAGGTGGTAAGCTCTGTCTTCACAGAGCTTCACAAACAGTCGTCGAGTTGGCTTATAAAGTTTCCAAGCTGTTGTTCGAAACCTTCGTCAACATTTCTCCGTCGAAGGCCGACGACATGTCCGACCAGCCGCAAAGTAAGTGAATTCCCTCCTTTTTTCCCTGTTAATAATTAGTATTTTGGACAGAACGGCCCAATTTTGTCGGTCCATTTTTTATTCGAAGAGAGAGATTGATTAGAAAAATCAAAGTCCACACTTTCTCCGATCAAAACCTTTTGTGGTGATTCGGGTACTTGGTGCATCCCGTGAAAAGGGTTAAAAAGTACACATTTGACTCTCATAAATCTCTCTTTAATCAAATAAAATTGAAAATATTAGAAAATCATTCCAACAAATTTATAGGCGTAAACGTCCGCCATCTTCTTAAGTCTTTTTAAATCCTTGGTTGTCTTTAGGATACTCAGTGGAAAGATAAAAAGGAGGTATAAAAATCAAAATTTCTGCATTTAAAAAGAATTATTTAGTGACCGGTCCTAATAATCTAAATACCCAAAAATATTATGATGTTTTTGCATTTGTTGTTCTTCATGGTCCACGCTCTCTTAGCCAAGTGTGGAATACTAAACGACCAAAAAATTTGCAAGCTCCTCATCATTATTAGTCTATACCTTCATGCTCCTTTACATTTTATATTGGAGATAAAATTGTGCATTTTTAAAAGAATGTTTTCTACAATTTTTTCAAGAACGAATTGCCTTTATTCTCGTGAATATCGTACAGAAATTTCCCCCGTTTTTATGCCATTTGAGTTATAGGCGTAGATGGTCATTTTTGCGAATCAGATTTTTATTATTTTAGTATTTTTTTGCAGTAATAATAATTTGCCAGTATGTAATAATTTGCCAGTAATAATTTCTCCTCCATTCTGTATGTACTTCGCCCCCTTTTATAATATGCCTATAGCAAACTTTTTGGCAATTTTATAAGCCCAAGAAAAGCAATGGGAAATTTTTGGGTAGAAATCTAAAAGAGAAATCGCCAGACGCAGAAAGTTAATAATTACAAAAAAACGCACAATACGAAAAAGTTCAATAATCTTCCTCTTTATTTAGTAAAATGTACGACGGGGGCGTGAACAGACGTTCAGCTCTTGCTTTTAACCCGTTAAACCCCCTTTTTTTTTTTAGAAAAAACGAGGTTACACGAACCACACAGCCGCTGGCCTGATAAATCCCAATCACGTTCAGTGTTTTAGGCCATTTATATTTGCACGGAATCTATGAACGTCTAACGGTCTGGGCAAAGTCGGCACTGTAAATTTAGTGAATGCATAATTATTTATTCATATTTTCATATTTTTAAAGTCCAAAAATGGATTTACGCCCCCCCACATCTTGTATTTTGGGGGATGTTTTCATTACAACTGTTTACTAAAAGCTTGGAAGAGAGCCTTTTGGGTCCACCGGAATAACTAGGGAAATAATGGAGGTGTACTATTGAAATCAATAATAATTAGCTTGTAATGCCAAATGCGAATTAAATGGTTGAAAGTCTGAAAGCTTTTTGAGGGAAGTGATAGTACCGTTTGTTTACACTCCATTTTTGATTCCATAGCCATGTTCAGCCTTAATCGGCACCTACATACTTAATGGTATACAGGAAAGGTCAGGTAGATATGCACGGGGTCATTGATAGGAAGAAAATGATATGCAATGAGAGCGAGAGCGCGGTATAGATGGAAAAAGCAGGGAGAAAGAGATCATTTTAAGGGCCTCTGTCCAGGGCTGCCCATTGAGTTAGGATAAGGAACAAAGAGACATGAAAAAGGGCTAGGAACGGGAAGGGAGGCAAAAAGAAGGGAGAGACAATAAAGGGAGGAAGAGACAAAAATTAAAGAGGCACAAAAGAGATTAAAAGCGAGAAATTAAAGGGAAAAGGAAGAAAAAATACTAGAGACAGAGAGACTATCAGGCAGAAAAAAAGAAAAAATCGAGGCAGAAGAGATTGAAAGGTAAAGACGGAGAGAGAGTTATTGTGACAGAGAATCAGAGAGAGAGAGAGACGAACGGAGGCGAGAAAGAGAGAGAGACATAAATAAGAGAAAGAAAGAGACGAAGAGAGCAAGACAGAGAGCGCCAAACAAAGATAGAATGACGCATGTAATAGGGGAAAAAGGCAGAAAATAAAGGAAAGATAAAGGAAAATAGCAAAATATGAAAGAGACGTAGAGAGAAGAAGAGACAAAATCGGAGACGAAGAGGAATAAAATAGTCCAAGAAAAAATACTCGATTTCGTTTAGGCTGTACTGAATTTTTTTAAAAGATAAGAGAGAATAGGAAGGGAGAAAATAAGAGTGCAAAAGAAGAGAGAAAATAAGAGTGCAAAAAGAAGAGAGAAAATCAGCGAGACAGAGCAAGATTAAAAGCAGAGGCGGCGGAAATGAAGAAAAGAGAGAAGCAAAGACTGAGTAGAGAAAAGGGAGAAGAGGAAAATTTAAAGCGGGAGAAACAAAAAAGAGCAAAAAGGGAAAATAAAGAAACTGGGTAAAAGTAGGAGAAACAGAGGAAAAGCGAGAGAAAGAGAAAAAAAGGGGTCAAAAGGAAATAAAAAAGGATGCAAAGGAAATTAAACCGGAGCAAAAAAAGGAAGAGGGAGAGAGACGATACAGAGAACGATATAGAAAAGTAGAACGGATGTTTTCTTCTGGTTGATAATTCAAAATTAACACTGCCTCGGACTTCTCAGGAAGTGCGGGAATTGTAATCGGAGAATCAACCCGGGAAGTTCATCCCCGTCCACGTTTTATTTAGGCCCATTTACCACACTTTCTTCACTAATGAAGATTTTGATAAATCCTATCTCTGCCCCGGTAATAAAATGCATATTTTTATTAAGAGCCTCTGCTCACACAAACCTCAAATGCACTTTGCCAGTCAGAAATCATTTGTTTGTTCTTGCCACCATTAAAAGGTGTATAGACAAGGATGAAAGAAAAAAAATAAACTTCACTTCTCCAGTCATGTTTTCCCCCTTGTGTTCGACCCGAGTTTAAGGACCTTCTAATCAAGATGAAGGAATCGGAAAGAAAGTGCGAATGGCCATAAAACATGGATATATATGTGTATATCTGTAGCTATATCGTTTATATACACTCATGGTATTGTATTACCTTAAGATAGTGACCAATCTCTCATGGTGACTTCCAGCATCCTTTTTCCTCTTTCACCTCAATCTCCTCTAATCACTTGTAGCCAGAGAGTGGCAGTGGTTGGCCTTATTATTATTTCTTCAACGACACCGTAATAATATCAACCCATTATCTCCTCGTATAAACTAATAGGCTATATGCTCCTAACAGTCGGAGAAAGGTCAGGAACGGAGGAAAGAGAGAGAGCGAGAGAGAGATCATATAATCCGATTAATCTTGCTATTCCTCCTGCATGTTTTCGCACTTAATTTATCCCGTGTAATGAGTTCAACGGAAGAATGTGGAGGCTGTGTTGTAAGCCATTGTAAATGTGTAGTTTTATTGCTCCTGATATTCATCCCATTTTCGAACCGTCTCGCAGCTTTATCTCGCTTCTCTCTTCCTCCCTGTTCATTTTATGCCTTTTCTCTCCGTTTTCTCTCCCCTTTCTCTCTCTCTCTATTTTGGTATTTTGTATTAGCTTTTTCTCTTCTGATTCTTCCTTTTTCTCTATTTTCTTGTCTCTTCGTCCTTTGTGTTTATACGACCCGATTTTCTATATTTTCCTCTTTTTCTTGTCCGGTTTATTCGTCTATTTTCCTGTCCTTTATTTTCTCTATTTCCTGCGCTTCCTCCATTTTTCTGACCTTTTCACTTATTTTTTTCTATTTTCTCCTATTTTCTACTATCCCATATTTTCTCTATTTTCTATTTTCATCTATTATCTCTTTTCTCTATTTTCTATTTTCTCCTACTATTTCTTATTTTCACTATTTTTCTCCTATTTTATCCTATTTTATATTTTCTCTATTTTTCTAGTTTATCCTATTTTATATTTTCTCTATTTTTCTAGTTTATCCTATTTTCTATATTTTCTCTATTTTTCTCTATTTTTATCTATTTTTCTATTTTATCCTATTTTCTATATTTTCTTTATTTTTCTGTTTTTCTATTTTTCTATTTTATCCTATTTTCTCTATTTTTCTCTATTTTTGTCTTATTTTATCTTTTTTTCTAATTTGGTATTTTTCTCTATTTTTCTCTTTTTTTCTAACTTGGTATTTTTCTCTATTTTTCTCTTATTTTTTCTTTTTTTCCATTTGGTATTTTTCTCTATTTTTGTAGTGTTCCCTAACTTTTTGTCACTAAGTATTTCTATTTTTTTTAATTTTCTCCATGTTTCTAATACTCCCTGTTTTTTAATTTTCTTTAAATTCCTAATTTAAATTTTACCGTCCTTTTTTTCGTTTTTCTCTTTTTCTCTGCATTTGCAATCATTTTCTCGATTATCCTGAGCTTCTCTTTGCTTTTGCGTTTTCCGTGTTTTCCTATTTCTCTCTTTAGCTCTCCTCACTCATTACAAAGATGGTAATGATGATGATATTGTTTATGCCCTACTGCAATATAAAAAATAAAATTCCCCTCCATTGAGCGACCATCCACATACGTAGAGTCCCCAGAGAAAGGCAAGTGCCCTCCTGCCCACATATACCCGTCCTGGTTGGAGATGGACTAGATCATAAATTCCATTATTTACAATGACAAGTCATAAAAAAACCCACATGAGATTGACATTGGCACCTCTACTGGCAGCTGATGGTTCCAGTCAAAAATATTTTTTTTCCCACAAGGAAATGTACATAGTGGGCTGTACCCTCCATTTTTTTACCCTACTTAATCCTCGTGGTGGGTGTATGTCTTGGCTGTCATTATAATGATCACAAAATGTCCAGCCTTTCCTACTGGCATGTGTCAATTATGGACTATATTATTTCCACATTCAGGCTGGAAAATGCTCCATATTATTAAATGCCTTCAGAAAGCCCAAGGAGACGTGGGAGGGTTTTGACCACACCATTCCTCTAGCCTTTTAACGGGTGTGTACATATGTACATATTCATGGAGAAGCCCAAGAGGAATTCCAGGAGGTACATAATACATGGAATTTGTAATCCCTCCCTGGTCTCATCATGTTCCTGGAGGAGACAGTCCTCTTTTCCAGAGCTTTATAATGTGGGGTGGTTTCCCCCCTGGAAAAAAAAATATGATTACCTGGACAATTGAGTGACCACCAAAGCCTTTGGTACATACTTTTGCCAGCATTATCAATCCTTTAAACACGCACTGTGGGACTTGAAATATTCAATGAAGGTGGTGGGACTAACAACAGACATACACTTTGTGTCCTTCACAAGCCCGCAGCCCGCCTCTCAAAAGAGGGAATTAAAGGGTGGAATGGAAAAAAAGGGCTATTGCATAAATATTGTAGGGATAAATGTACTGTTTTGTTTTTCGGGGATGGCTCATTTCACTCACAGGAGTTGTATAAATACCCCACTTTATTCCTTCAATTTATTCTTTCAACAATGGTATCAAGATCAAATGAGGCGGTGGTCGACTTGCAGAAAACAAAAATGGGACACAAAAATAGGGAACGAGTCAAAATGGAATGGAGTGAAATAATGTGTATTTAATTTAATGTGTGTGCATACGGGATTAAGAGGAAAGCAATTAGCGAAAAAGGATCAAGTGGTCAAGTTTGGTTCTGGACCTTTTCAATTTTTTAACCCTTTATTGGAGTATGCCAGTTCAAAAGTAGGATCCAAAAGATATACCGAGACATTTGCAGAATTAAAGGACATTAGGATAAATTAAGCAACAGAGAGAGACAGAATCAACGGATAGGCAAAGAGAGAGAGAGAGAGAGAAAGGGTAAAAGCAAAATATGAAATGGAGATAAATGTGACGAATGATAGAGAGAATTAGACAGGAAAGGAGGGAAGAGACGATAGAGAGAGAGAAACTGAGAGGGAAAAAATAAAATAAAATAAAACAAATAAATGATAGTAAAAAGGAGAAATAGAAGAGAAACAGAGAGGGAAAAAATAAAATAAAATAAAACAAATAAATGATAGTAAAAAGGAGAAATAGAAGAGAAACAGAGAGGGAAAATGGAAGCAAAATTAGGAAGAAAATAACGAAAGAGAGAGAAAGGAAAAAATAATTTTACAAAAGTAAATTTAACAAGTCAAGAGAGAGAATAGGAAAGAGACAGGTGGAAAAATTGAGAGAGCGACAAATAAAAATAAAAGAGAAAACTTGAGATAGAGAGAAAAGTTGAGATAGAGACAAAAAGAGAGAAAAGTTGAGACAGCGAAAAAAGAGAGAAAAACAAAGAGAAAAGTTGAGACAGACGAAAAGAGAAAAGATGGGACAGAGACAAAAAGGGAGAAATATAAAGAGAAAAATGCAGACTGAAAAACAGAGAAAAACTGAGAGAGAATAACAAGATACAAAGGAGAAAATTGACGGAGAGAGGCAAAAGCCAAAAAGGGGATAAATTAACTGAGAAACAGAATGATAAATATTTGGCAAAAAATCGGACAAGAAGAACAAAAAGAGTTAATCACAATAAAAAGTGAAACAAAGGGAAAATAGACGAGGATAAAAATAAAAAAGAATAAACGGCGGAAAAAGTGAGCAAAATACAGACAAAAGTACGGAAAAATAGGCAAGACAGAAAGGAAATGGTATGGATACAGATATAAAAAAGGGACACAACGAAGGAAAAAGACAAAAGAGAGAAAGAAGAGGCGGAGACAGAGAGAGGGAGAAAAACGTATAAAAATAAGGATTCCTATACACTTTTCCACCCAAAAAATGTGCACAATCTCTCCCTGCGTGAACTCTTATTAAATGGAAGTTTAATAAGAGCCCAGTTTTTGGTGTGAATAGCACACACGGTGTGTAAATAAAGGTACATGTTCATGTACATAGGTAAAATATATTTTTATAACAATGAACAATGTTTTTGGACGTGAGGACGGAGGGTCTTGTCTGCCAGTCATTAAGGGCTATTACAAGGGACTTTCCCTCTCTTGGAGGCTGGATGGGAAGGGCGATAAGAGTTGCTCCTCGGCGACTGCCGTCGTCTGCCCAACATTGTTCTCCGCCAATTCATATATTATCACCCCGGAGAGCTCCCACTTTAGCAGCCTCAAGCAGTCACTGCTTCTTATTGTTAGTCCAGCGCTAGTCTCTCCGCTACTTATTTTATCCCTCTCTCTCTCTCTCTCTCTCATTGTTGGAAGAAATTACTCCCATAGGATCACACCGTTTCTCATCCGAACAATGAGACGGTCTTCTGGTTACAATAATTATTACGACCTTCCAGATTCCCTCTATCTCCTTCTGTCATCTTTATCTATCTCTCCTTCCCACTTTCTCTCCCTCTCCATCGCTTTATCTCTTGTCTTTCTATCTCTATACTCTCTCAAGATTTATCTCGCTCTTCTGTTCTCTTCCGCTCTCTCTCTATTTCTCTGTCTCTCTCAATCTCCTAGTTTTTCTCCTTTCTTTCTCTATCCTACGCTTTCTTTCTGTTTCTCTCTATTTATATTTATTTTTCTCCTTCTCTCTTTCTGTCTCTGTCTCCTCTCTGTCTGTCTCTTTCTCTCTCCTCTCTGTCTCTCTCTCTTTCTCTCTTTTTGTCTCTGCTTCTCTCGTTGTAATTATGTCTCTCCTCTTTCGGCTTCTCTATTTCTGCCTCTGCTTCTCTCTTTGAGTGTGTCTCTCTCAGATTCTCTTCTTAACTTTTCTCTCTCCCTCGGCTTCTCTCTGTCTCTGTCGGCTTCTCTTTCTCTCTCTCCCTCGGCTTCTTTCTCTCTCGGCTTCTCTCTCTCCCTCGGCTTCCCTCTGTCTCTCTCGGTTTCTCGCTCTCCCTCGGCTTCCCTCTGTCTCTCTCGGCTTCTCTCTTTCTCTCCCTACTCCCCTGTTGGGTCTCTCTTTGCTTCTCTCTTTCCCGAGCCATGTCTTTTTCTCTTTCTCTTTCTCTTTCTCTTTCTCTTTCTCTTTCTCTTTCTCTTTCTCTTTCTCTTTCTCTTTCTCTCTCTCTCTCTCTCTGTCTCTCTCTCCTGCATTCACTCCCTTTTTCTTCCTTTTGCTCTCAGTATCTCTCTTTCTCTTTCGCTCTCCGTCTCTCTCCGCCACTGTCACCGCCTCCCTCCAAGAGCAAGCCGAGTGTGTCACTTACGGTTCTCTCTCTCTCTCCTCCATGTCCTTCCTTTATATTTAAGATCTGTCTCATCTCCAAAGTCAATCTCTCTTCCCTTTCGTCTCCGTGCGCATTTCCAGGCCGTATTATGGTTCCCTTTTTGAGACGGGCTCAAAAACGGTGTTAATCCTCTTTGACGCGACAGAGAAAAAGGGAGAAAACCCCAGCGAGACGCGGCGGCGGGATGATTTTATGGGGGAAACTGTCCTTGTTCTTCTTTTTTCTCCTTCCTCTCAAATGTCTCTATATTTTTTTTGTTTTAAACTCTCCCTCCAAAAAAAATATATTGTTATTATGATTACATTCACACAATAAAATTAATTTGTATACTGCAGAGAGTCGTATATAGGATAATAAAATTAAGGGGGAGATTTGAACAATTACTTAGGGAGAGGTACGGATTTTTGTCCGGGGCTTGGCTATTCCTTCATAATTCCTACAGAAGAATACAAAAATAAAGCTATAGTAGGATGGGCTGGAGGGGAAATGCGGGGATGCGGATTAAGTGGTTACATGGGAGGAAATGAGCAAGTCTGGAGTCTGGGCTCTTTCGTCTTTGGTGTGCACAGGAATTAATGTCTTTTGGAGCTTTTCAGAGAACCCAATATGCAGAAAAACTTGACCTCCTCGACTTAGACTGTACGTTTTTGGGTCTTTATTTATTTTTTTTTTTGTGGTGGACAAGGCAAGTACATGCAGGGTGGAGGCTTGTAGGCGCCAAGCCATGTCGCATGGCAACTTCCACTCTGTCTCGTCTCATACATCTCCTTCAGCCTCATTCTCTCTCCATTTCTTCTCTCTTTCCTTCTGTCTCCATCTTCCATCTTGTTTCACTCTCTTTCTCTTTTTCCCTATTACTCTCTCTATCGTCTTTTTTGGCACTCTTTCCATTCCTTTTTCTGCAATTCGCTCCACATTTTTTCGTATTTCTGTCTAACAAATTTTGAATTTCTCTCTGAATTTCTACGTTTTTTCTAAAAAGTTTGTTATTTCTCTCTCAATTTTTCCGTTTTTCTCTCTAAAAATTTTTATATTTCTCCCTCCATTTTCCCGTTTCTGTCTCAATTTTAACGTTTTTTGTCATTTTCCGTATTTTTTCGTGTTATATCGCATTTTTCTCTTTCATTTTTTATTTTGAGCTCTCTCTCTCCCTGTTTGCACATTTCTCTGATATGAATTTTTTTGTTGTTTTTGTAATTTTGAAGGCAATGAAACAAATGATATAACGATTCTAAAATCCGGTGATACATAATCCTATAAAAATAGGCCCGTTGTATGTATGTTTTCTTATGAAGTAAGTATAGCTACCTATATGCATTAAGAAAAAGCCAGTCCTTGCTCCAACTAATTGCTGAATGGCGCAAATGCTGAGCATTGAACAGGCTGTATTGTCAAAAAATGTAGCTATTATTTTGGTAAAAAAGAAAAGACTTGAATTCCCCCATCTTCTTCTTGTTCAAAATAAAATCCACCCACCTTTTAGTGAAAAAAAGGGGAGGAGAGAGGATGTTTTTCAACAGAAAAAAAGGAGCGTTTGAGCATGTTAAAAATGGAGTGCGTACAAGTGTGAAGTGAATCCTGACTCTCCCCTCAACCTATTGTAAAAGCTCCCTCAAATGCAAGGAGATTTTTTTAAATCCTTTTGGAATTGTTCAATCCAGTGTAAAAAATGGGAGAGAGAGACTCCAAATGTCCTCTGCATCTTTCCCCTTCATTTGCCTCCAGAAATGAATGCGAAGTTGGTGGTAATCAAGGCAAAATGTATTCATTCAAAAAAGAATTCGTAGGCGCTCTCTCCCCTCCCTTTTTTTTACTCTTTTCCATTTTTTTCTGGGGATATTTTTATATACTTGCACATTTCTGAGAAAAAAGTATTTTCAAAAACTGCGATTGACAGCTTACAAGGAAGGTTTTTAGGGGCCTGAAATAGACGGTGGACTCCGAGGAGCCTCTGACAGCTTTTTCTCGCATGTTTCCAATTTTATCTCACGTCCATTTTGTTCAACATCGTCAACACTGTCCCCAAAGAGAGATAAAGATCTTCTATAATAATATTTAAGTGGTGCTCTGAGGGAGAAAAAAAAGGACAAATGGACATTCCGCAACGCTTCTATGTATTGAGCTCCAAAAAAAATGTACACGTATGCATGCATGAGCACGTGTTGACATATGCGAAAAAATATTATTTTTCTATCTTACAATCGGCATAAAAATTATGAATTGACCAAGGGAAAAAGGAGAGAGAGAGAAAGACAGAAAATGAGAGAGGTACAAGCGTATTTCTGATGAAAAAAGGGAGAGAGACATTCTACGTTGACGGGCAGGGACATTTTGTGACGAGAGTCGGACAGGAAAGGTGAAAGGGCAGAAATTGGAAAGAGAAATTTGGAGACACACACAGGAAAATGGATAGATATATTTAACACGAAGATAGAGAAAAAATTTGCAGAGGTAAATGCAATGTGTAAAGGCTGCTAGGGAGGTAGAAATATTAAAGAGAAAGAGAGAGAGAGAGAAATTGTAAAGAGAGATTTTTGACGAAGACAGAGAGATAAAATAAAATTGAGGAATATAAAAGAGGGCAGGAGAAATAAATATAAAGAATATTGAAGTGGATTGGAATAAAGGGGAAAAAGGAGACAAATTGCGAAGATAGAATATAGTTAGGTTTTAGCCCATGGCATACCCGAGAGATGCCCTGTGTATTATGTCACACCTGGGTAACTGTCCCT
>JAQGBT010002775.1:0-22384 GCA_034698585.1 Disparrhopalites patrizii | reverse complement strand
GGTTCTAAAGATGGCCGGGGACTCGCTTTGAAATTTCTCAAGATGGCCCGGGCCATCTTTCGAGTGATTACGGTATTCAGATGCTCACGTTTTGTCTTGGCTTTGACCTTGCACTTTCATCCCTCATCGCATCGTTCATTTAATGCCACAATGGATTTCTCTCAGAGGACACCGTGGTAATGACACACTTTTTGCAAATGTCCTTTCCCTCCAGAGTGGAGGTGACCAAAAGTATTTTTATATCCGCGTCTACATATACGCACGGGATTCAGATGGCATTTATGATTACTGGTTATGCAACTCTGTTCAACAATTTTAATTTTTCCCGCATAATTTCTTCCTTTTCAGGTCCATAAAATATAAAAAGGGTTCAATATTGTCAGAAAGACGGATAAAGTAATGAATGTTTCTGAAAATGTCCAAATTGCGGTACGACCTCCGCATTTTTATTAGATCCTCAAAAAATTGGTGGTGATATTTAGGATTCCTTGCCGTGAGTGGTACACAAGAGATAAAAGTGGACTAATTAAATAGATATAAATAGAGAAAAGAATATAAATAAATATATAGAAAAAATACGAGCATCTAAAGAAACTGCGGAAAAGCCTCATGCTGCTGAAGCAAGTTTATATGCATATAAATACAAATTAAAAACGTTCTTTTCAGATTTTCAGATTCGAACGTCAGATTCGATCAGTAATTATTATTTATTTAATTAAATAAATTAACTATTAATTATGTAAGCAGAATTGTTGTGCCAAGTAGGCGCCACAAATGTATATCTTTTTTTTTAGTTTTTATCTAATATTCAAGTGCAAAAATTTTTTATTTTCTGCAGCTGAAAAATCCATGAAGAAATTTTTATTACACTGATCAATATTTTTTTGTGCTAGATTCGTAATAAAACCTCAAAATACCATGGACAAATTTTCATTACACTGATCTTATTAAATTTGTTGTGCTATAGATTTTGCAATAAAACTTGAAAATTCCGTAGCGAGATATTTATTAAATCAAAACATTTAAATTTGTTGTGCTAGATTAGCAATAAAACGTGATGTAAAACCATATTTTGTACCTAGTTTCGTATAATTTGAGTCAATTGTACCACTGCTAGATCATTCATTGCGGAAATTCCTGTTAACACACAAGGAAATGTCCGGGGCAATGTGTGGAATTGTACAAAAAATGTAGGTAAGTATAAATATATGGTATAATATAATACTCGCGTTTAAGTTGACTTTCAAATGCACACGCTCCCAAGCGCAGTTAAAATACATTTTTGTTATTGATTACGAGGAGGAACAAAACAATCGGAGATAATACGAAATACAGGGAGAAAAAACGTGCATTTTCCTTGGGAGGAATACATCAAAAGAGACAGAATTTGATCCATGCGTTAACCTTTTAGGCAGTCAGAGGGAGATACGGCACAAATATTATTATGTATTGGTTTTACATAATGTAGCTACATATGTATGCATATGTATATAGTCAATGTAATGTATATTCGTAATGCTTGGTAATAATTCTGCTATTGTATTACAAATAGTATAATAATAATAATTAATCATTTGTATTTAATAAATGGTGTGTTTTCATATTACGAGAGGAAAAAAGGAGATTAGTGAAGCATTCACTGACTCTTCCAGAACCGAATCGCAAGTAATTTGTTGGCGTTGACGCATTTCGTGACTTTTCAATCAATAAAATAAAATTTCTGAAGATAAAAGAAAGTGTGTGGCAGTCCAAACCCTTTTTTCTACAAGGAAAATGACACGTACGAGCTGCCGGCGATTATGAACTCAATAATTGTTTGCGAAGCAAATACCACCAAGATTTTTTGAAAGTAAACGAACGCTTTGTCAATGTATTGAATTGATTTTTTATTTTTTGAACGCAGCAAGTCAATCTGGGATGTCATCTTTCCTTGAGGAAGATAGTATCCCAGCCATTTGAATGCTAAATAATTCTACCTAATAAGCTAATTGACTCCATACTGAGCTATAACAAAGTGCACCGACACCATTTGAGCGGCTAAATGCGACGGAATTAGTCTTAATAAAATGATATTGTGAAATCAGTGCCCAGTTTTTCATGCCTTCGCAATGGCCTTAAGCCATAGCCTTAAGTGAGTGATTGAAGCCATTTTATACACTATGGATATATGAACACATGTCACAAAACGGGTTACATTCATATCATAACAAAATTTAAATTATGAACAAATACAAGAAAATAGAATATGTACCTATAAAATAAAGTCATAATCAAGCAGATATACAAATTGTTGCTTCAAACTTTTGTGAAAATAAAATTCTTGAGGATATTCAAAGGAAAAACGGATAAATTTCGACAAAACGAAAATTTTGGGGAAAACATATCTCCATTGAACTTAAATTGTCCAGAACATTTTTTTAGTTCAATTTGGAACAACCTTTGACGTATGAAATGCGAAAGTCCAAACATTTGTTTATAATTAATATTAAATTAAGTTCATGTGCGACTCTTAAAACACTTGCCCTTTTAAAAAAAATTATTGTCCACCGCCCTCTTTTTTACATTAAAAATCCCCATTTAAAGCTGTCTTCAAGAGCTTCTCCGACGCTGTAATCAAAATCTAACAATATTTAACAGCTACAAGAATAAATATCCCCGAGCTTGGGAACGGATTTGAAATAATAATAATAATTAATACTATATTTTAACGTTCTTCAAGCATTCATTTCTGCTCGAAATGTATTCCAAGGCTAGTCCGATTTTTTAAGGGCATGACATGTCCAAATCCGCTCCTTGTAATATTTTCTCCCGAGTAGACTCAGGCTGATTTGTATCTTCACCCTTCATACATATGTAATTATAAATTTGTAATACATCCACTTCTACATAGACAATAAATGAATTTACTTGCACATTATATCTATCAAGCTGTATAATAAATGCAAACAATATGCGTGTGCTCTCTACGTTGCCATCGTAAACAACCGCCCATTATCCCTCACTACTGACCTTTTGACCCCGAGTAAGTATGCAATGTGTATGGGAGTAGGAAGCAACACTTTTATTTGTGCACTTTTAATCGTTTAATATTCGGCCCTTCAGAGTAGATACGCCAACCTTTATGAATTTGTTTACTGACTTCTCTGCTTATCGGACTCGCAAGGATTTACTATGGCTGGTATAATATGCTTTTAAATGGCAGTAAAGTGTTGTAAATAAAACAATGAAGGAGACAGCAACTGGCTCAGGGGAATAACAATAATATTAAATTCAATACCTTCTACAATAACATTTATAAATAATATAATATTTGTTTTTGTGTCTGATTAAGAGTGATGGCAGTTTTCGTTTCCAGTATTCAATTTGGAATCAAAATGTTTTATTGCTTGACATAGCAATTATAGAGATAGAAGGTTTGCGGGAAAATCTATAATCTAAAATTTAAACTATACAAATATTAAATTTCTATTATATTAGGACAAAGGGTACATTTTTTCCCTGAGGAATGCCAGATTTACATTGGGACCTTCCAAAAAGGGGACAACACGTTGGTATACAAACACAACCAGTGGTGACCTTGGAAGGTCAGAGAACCATGACCTTCAATGACATGTTATAATCCCCGGAGGCATTGGTGAACATCACGGCTTTGACTCGGGCTAAAACCTGCTCGGACTTGACAATCAGTACCTTCTCATTTGGATAGGTGCAGCTCTACAGGAATAAATTAAAAATTGGTAGAATTTTAGGAAATATTGGGCAGAATTTTGGAGAGAATTAGGTAGAATTTTGGGGGAAATTGGGTATAGAATTTTGGGGAAAATTGGGTATAGAATTTTGGAGAAGATTGGGTAGAATTTTGGGGAAAATTGGGTAGAATTTTGATGAAAATTGGGTAGAATTTTGGGGGAAATTGGGTAGAATTTTTGAGAAAATTGGGTAGAATTTTGGGGGAAATTGGGTAGAATTTTGGGAAAAATTACATAGAATTTTGATGAAAATTGGGTAGAATTTTGGGGGAAATTGGGTAGAATTTGGGAGAAAATTGGGTAGAATTTTGGAGAAAATTGGGTAGAATTTTGGAGAAAATTGGGTAGAATTTTGGGAAAAATTGGGTAGAATTTTGGAGAAAAATGGGTAGAATTTTGGAGAAAATTGGGTAGAATTTTGGGAAAAATTGGGTAGAATTTTGGAGAAAAATGGGTAGAATTTTGGGGAAAATTGGGTAGAATTTTGGAGAAAAATGGGTAGAATTTTGGAGAAAATTGGGTAGAATTTTGGAGAAAATTGTGTAGAATTTTGGAGAAAATTGGGTAGAATTTTGGGGAAAATTGGGCAGAGAGATTTTGGGGAAAATTTGGACGGAATTTTATGGAAAATTGCCATAAAGTACGTTATCCGTATATAACTAATGGAACGTACGCCGGTTTTCATTTCCAACCGATTTCTGTTTTCCGGGTGGCGTTCATCAAATCGAGCATTGAGATCGTAGGTATTTTTCGGTATGTGGAAAGAGACGGGGACGAAGCCCAGCTGGAGGCTCGTGTTGCCCCGGTACATTCGACAGCAAATGAGAAGGCTCTTGCCCGTGTCTTGGATCGCGTAGCATCTCACGAAGCCAATGGCGGACGTCCTGTCACCAATAGCGGGAATAATAAAAGGAATTTTATACAGTAAATGAGTCAATTTTTTTGTTTGATAGCCTCTTTTAATATAAAAAAGTATTTGCCTCTTTATTCCTTATTTGATTTTTGTCTCTTTCTTCTGCTGTGCTTTTGTCTTTGTTTCTGCTGCGTATTTGTCTCTTTCTTCCTTATTTTATTTTTGCATGTTTCTTTCAAACAATTTTTTTGGGGGAAATTTCTTCCCCCTTCCAGGAAAAAGAGATAAACGCGACTAAACAAGGCAATAAAAAAGAAAATAATAAAATAAGAGAAGAAAAACTAGGAGAAGACGAAAGAGACAAAAAACAAAGGAGAATAGAGGGAAAATGAAGGGAGATAGAGATTTAAAGCTAAAACAAACGAAAGGTCAAAAAGGGAGGTGGAGAGGGACAAAACCAAGAGGGGACAAGTGGCTTGCAGTTGCAGTCCCTTAATCAGTTTTGGAATAAAGGAAATATTCATTAGTCAGTTTTAGAATTCAGGAAAAAATCCTTTTGTCAGTTTTGGAATTAAGAAAACAACCCGTTAGTCAGTTTTTAAATTAGCGCGTTTGACACTAGATCAATTTCTTAAACGACGAAATAAAAATCCAAAACACTAAACGTCTAAATGCGTAATCATTACACATTATGTAAAGTTTAGCGAAGAGATAATTATTGGGGCGTTAAAAGGAGCCACGAACCTCTGATCAGTAAAAATCTAATCTATAAAAAAATATTTGTATAAAGCATACTCGGCTGATGGCTGAACCAAACACGTTTCTCGCTCTAGACAATGAATCATGTGGGGCTCCGGAGTGTACAATTTGCCATCGCAGAAGATCCGCCGACTCACGAGCGTATTTCGTTGATAATTGCCTTTTGAAATGAGAAAAAAGCAAAGGATATTTTTTTGGATGGGTTGTAATTTTGTGCAATTTTTGCTAAATTAAAGTACATGCAATCAACCAGACACTTACTGACTTGAACCCGAATATGTGTAACAGTGGAGCCACGGAGGTTGCCGTCGAAGCCAATTTCCTTGCAAATCTTGTTCGTGACCGTCTTTTCCAGCGTCCGAAATTCCCTCTCCATGAGAGTCTCCTCATCCTTCCAGCCCGGCGACCAAACTCTGTCCCGAGAACTGGACGAACTGGGAATTTCCAGCTCCGAGCTATTCGGTGAGGAGTTACACGTGGTCGTGTCATCATTGGCTATAAGAGTACTTTCCGGAGAAGTGATAATCCTCACATGCTTCTTCTCCTTCCAGGACTTCCCTTTACTCTCCGGCCTGGAATTGTCCTCTTGGGTCGTGTCCGGGCGTTTTAATAGGGCAATGTCTTCCGCGATGTGGCGAAGGATCTCGCGAATTTCATCCTCATTTCCCGGACTGGCAATTGTCCCTGGAGCAATAGACGAGGATTCTTCCTGGGAATTCTTTCCCTTTTCTGGAGGTGAATCTCGGCTGGAAGGACCCAGGACATATTCACGCAATTCCCGACACTCGGCCTTTAACTCTTCCAGTGCTCGTTGGATTCCTCCCAGGCTCTCCAGGAGTGTGTTCAAATTCACTTCGGGCATGATTTAAAAAATTAAATAGTTAAAACTGGACCCACACAAATTTTTCACCTTTACGGCTTTCCTTGGAATCCTTGATTGGACTCGCGCTTTAACACGGGCTGAAAACTATATCACGACTTATAGGCTGCCACAATAGGTCACAAGTCACAATAGGAAATGATTCCCTTGAAGTTATAGCAGAAAATGTTTAATCAATCAAGTAATTTTTAATAAAAATCGTAAAAATAGCCGCAATCGTAAAATATGTGTGTTGCTGGTCTGAAATTGATTATTTTTATATATGCTCCGTCTTCCAGGTAGGATGTTACGGATTTTATACGGCATTTAAAAACAATTGAATTAAATGGACTAACTGCATCAATTATTTACATATGTACATATATGTAATGTACAATGTTATATTTTGCTACATACAAATATATTAAAGACCGTGATAATAACAATCGACCATCCGGTTGTAAAAGAACAAAGTGTGATCTGCCAAGTGGCAAACTTTCGTATAAATTTCAAGTACCACTTGATTCTCTCAAATCACAATCAGCCTAATGAAATAAGCCTAATGAAACTTTCCATATTATTATGGAAAAAATTCCACAGTTCTATTTTTATGTGCTATGATTTATGATACATATTACATAAATATACATAAGCTATTATTGTTATTGCTTTGTGTTTACCGTTTATGTTTCGTATATTATTGTTTTCTTGATAATATTTGAAGCATTTGCACAATGTATGTATAAACATGATATTTGGAAGGAGGAATAAAGTGGAACAATAATAAATCTGATAATCATTTTATTTCTGGATCAAATGTATTTCGTACGGAAATAATTAATTGTCAATAATTAATAATGTATAACAGAGCTTTGTTTACTTTGTTATGACATCATTATTACATGAACCATTTTACAGAACCCTGTTAAATGTGGGATTTTCCATATTGATGCTAAAATGCAACTAACAATATGGATCTTCCATGTATGTACGGTCAGCATTCCCAATGGATTTTCATCGCAACACTATCATAACAATCTCCGTTTACCAGCGTGGTTTTCCTTTCTTTTTTGCAACATTATTTTTATTTATATCTTCCTGTTTTGCCTATTTGTCAACAGACAAAAACAAAACCTCAAGCAAGAAACAAAAACAAACAATTAAAAATGAGTCAAATTTCACTCACAATTGTTCACAGTGCCTACTACAATACAATTGCAAAACAGGGCGTGCAAGCTGAAAAAATGTATTATTCGGTTTATTTGATCCATTTGTTTTTATCATGGTTTGTTCTCAATTCTTTTCCGAAAAATCATGATTTTTCCGACTTTTGTGTCTCGAACTCAGAATATTCATGGTGGCATATTAATATAAATGTGGCAGACGTTGCTAAGTAATCATAAATAGTAATTGCGTTTTCCATTCATTCTTCCAAATGATAAAAATGCAGTAACGTCCAGACGTCAAAACAATACAAGTAATATAAAATATCCTGCTATCCTTTTGCAAGCTGTTGTTCCATGGGATTAATATTTTTGTGGATACGTATCGTATATGGGAAGGGGATAATCATTTACCATTTATAAATCTTCCAGTCACTATATCCTGAAGAACATCTGCGGACTGTTTAATCCTCTTTGTATCTAGCCCACAGAAAATCTCGAATGTTGAAAGGAAAATTTACTCACCAGATGAAATCCATACAGGAGAAAGGGAGATCCCAAGAAACATTTGACCGCCAGTTTTGTTCCGTGAAATTGAATTGCTAAAAAATTATTTGCTTGTTCAAACAACGAATAAAAACGATGTTGAAAATTAATTTCTTAATTGCTTATAAATACGTCCCTTTTGAACTTCTATTGTGATAAAAAAAACCTGTAAAAATGGCATTTGCCGTTCCGAATCAGAATCTCGCCTTGGAAAGTAACTATTGTTCCGATTTTAGACCGACGAATCAGTTTGAAAATGCTTTTATTGTAGTTTTATAATTATACCTACATATATAATCTTAATTTTTCGGGAGAATTTTGCAATTCTCACGAGACAAGCCATTATGTACTCGGCCAAATGTTGGATTTATCTGAGAAAGCGAGGGGCCAATATATTTCATGCCACCTTTTATTTGTCATATTAATCCTCCATCTATACTATTCCTAAATCTTGTAGGTCGCCGAATATTAAAAGCCACAAATTTGTACACACTTGGTGAAGACTAAATGGGAAATTTACATGATTAGAAAATCTGTGATTTACTATTTCAATTTTAGAAAACCCAAGCAGAAATAAAAGGGGAGATGACGGGCTGCAGAAAATTAGATTTTTCCAGTAGCTTTCAGCCAGGATGAAATCTGGCATGCTGGTTTCATTCGACGAACATCTAATTGTCACATGGTCCATGATGAAACCCGTGGAACGACTAAATATCTGTAATCCGGTATAGTTATAAAAAGCCAAATCCTTCATCAGAGGTCAAGTTTATTGTATTTCTCCCAGGAAGGGATTCAGTTCTCAAAATGAAGTTGATCATAGCTGCCGTGGCTCTTGTTGTTTGCTACAGTTTTACGAGTAAGATTTTGGATCCAAATTTTTATTTTCTCTATAGATATACAAATATATTCATACGTATATATATTTCCAAGTATTTATTTCATATTTAAAATAAATTCGTTATTATATATATACACGTGTGAACGATATTCTGGGGAAGAATATTCGCATAGGACTTTCCCCAATTTTTTCCGGAATTACACTTTCTCCCCGATATTTTTGCTGTAAATATTTATTGTTTAGATGTTTCCCCAGTTTCTGCACAATTATGACTCAACAACGCTCATATGCGTCTAAAATATTTTTTAAATAGCTAGAAAATTAATGAAATAATCAATATCTAATATTATCAAGTTTAAAATTGAATTTCAAAAAATTCGGTTGCTGAAAATTTGCTCGAAATTCCAGCGAAAATGCAGTCAAAATTTTATATTTTTACCAAATTTGATTTATTTTGCGGGTAATTCCTTTTGTGAAATTTAGTTTTCAAAATTTCGTAGGATCTATATAGAATTGTAATTGTATAAGAATGCTTATGTCACAATGATATATCTGTGTTTTTAGCTGTGCAGGCTGCTCCCAAGGTGAAGGTCCCCCTGGCTCCGGGAGAGACGACGACGAAGAAGCCGAAATTAATCAATGAGACCTTCTGGGCACCTCCCACCATCGCCCCAAATGTCACCAGCCCCGTCGTGATTGACCCGGCCTATTGGGCGGCGAAGAAGACCCTCTTCACCCAGAAGTTGTTCGCCGCCTTGGCAGCCCAAATTTTGGCCAGTGTCAATTCAACCACCGCCGCTCCCGTCACGGATGCTCCCGCTGCAGCCGATGTCTCCGTCTCCGCTCGGGCCGTTGCGGCCGCCGGTCCTCCCGAAGCCGATCCGGCGGTGAGAGAAAAATTTACTAATCCCTTCTAATTACCTGAGGAATTTCTCATTCACATTTATCAATGTCAGGGTTTTATTCGCAAAAATTTTCACTATTCGAATTGTTCAAAAATTTGTGGCATAATGACAAAAAACATTAAAGTAAACAAATTACGTTTTATTGATTTTATTCTTTTCTCTAGACGGCGAAGGCAGCCAAGAAATCCGCCAAGAAGGAGGCGGCCAAGACGAAGAAGACCAAGGCCAAGGGTGGCCCTCCTCCATTTGTCCTGGCCAAATTGGCCAAAACAACTGAAGCCCCGACCCCGGAGCCAACCACGGAGGATGCCACCGCTCATCCCACTTTGGATTATGCCTCACTTGCCAAAGCTCTTTTAACTTAAGCATTTAATGGACCTTTTTTAAGCCTGTTTATTTTTTTGAAAATTTTTCACGTTGTGAAATTAAATTTGATCTTAATGGTGATTCCCTTGGACAATTATTAAAGGCTTCTGAACAAACATTGAGCTCATGTTTTCTTTTTATTTTCAACACATCAAGCAAACAAAATCCGCATGATGTTCAACTATGTATTTACAATAATTGACATGATAATTACCGGAATAAAGATACAAGTTATAGGCTAATATTAGTATGCATCATACATAATACATAACAATTATGCATCCACTAACAATCATAAAGAGACAAACTAAAAGAACGAATCAACTTAGATTTACTAGTTAATTACAATTTTTGGATACATCATACATGCATCCAAAAAGGGAGGCTTAATTATATCCAAAACTAAGTGCCGATTATATTACAATAACTTCCACAATCTTCAATCGAACAGATATTAGCTTATAACAGATTTTAGTCTATATACACCAATTAAATGACGACAATAATAGGTGACAAAATTATCCGCTAAATACTGGAAATCACTCTTGACTTCATAAAATATATTTTGTATATAATCAGCCTGTCTTTGTACAACATAAATATGCAAAAAGAGTCAGAATACTACTAGTTGAAACCATTAAGTTGGCAGTGAGCAGAAACATGTCCGCTCTAGTTGGCCGAGACACATCAGTGAATATGTAGGTGAGCGCGAAAAGTGAACAAAATACACACAAATGATAGACAAATGGAAACAATTCGAATTTTTAAAACAATCTTCATTCTCTCATCAAACCAGCCAACAACTATCGGCATATTAATGACCTATTATAAAGCCTAAATGAATGCTGACGGCTATAGTTTGAGCAGACATCCAGTCACAGTCGATTTTCTATAACGCTCTCCCTCATAAAAAATTCTTTCCAACAGCAAAAAATGATCCCCTCAAAAACTATCCCTAATTATTAACATAGAAATATCTGTTCCCCATATTAAGAGTTCTGCTCCATAACGGTCAAAATTTGCTACTTTATAAAGTTCTGGTATAGCGTGAGAGTCGACAATACTTGGGAAAATATTAGATAGGTTTATTATAAGTAAAGCAATTATTTCCAACAGACGCCTGCCTGTTGGCTAGAATAACCACTGTAAGCAAATTAACTGTAAATTAAGCAATTAATTACCGACTAGTTCGAGCAGACAATTATACATCAACTATCGTTTGTGTCATCAGTGTGTAAGATCTCTTGTTGCATTAACAACTCTCTAAATTACTGGGTATCGTCCTCTAAAGACTGAACCGCATTTTCACCAGCTGAAGCTATTTCGTAGAAGAAAATATCTCATTCTCATACGTTATAAACACGAAAAAGCTATAGAATTTCAATCATGCAAAATTTCAATTTTAGTACAACGGAATTTTGAAAAGTTGTGGTGTTCGTGAAATAAATATGTTTACTGAAGCTCAGAATTTTACACTTAGAAAAGATCTGAAATATTTCTGTCTTTAAAATGGAAATGTTAGTAGAAAAGTTTTAGTCTAGTGTTGATAGATAGATTGTTGATAAATAGACATAAGTATAGATAGAATGTAAGTAGTCATAAGAACACAGTAGCCATAGTTTAGTTTAGCATACAATACTATAGAGAATCAAAACTATTTATATGTAATAAATGTAAAACTTTTTGATGTTGTCTATAGGTTTTAAACCTTAAAGACCTTTCGAATAAATCCAAATCCAAATACAGAGTAAGAAGAGCACCCTGCGGTGAGATGGAGTAGCTGTGTTGACAAAGCAGTTCCACATTCCTACCTACATTACGAATGAAAACGTTTTGCCCTCGCGCATGTACATAAGGAAAAGGCACCAACCACATAGGAGAGAAGGATTCTATCTACACAGAAGAATGGAATGAAGCAATGCAAGGGGAACTCAAATGCCTCGCAGAAAACGGAGTATGACAATTAATGAATAAACTCACAAAATGCAACCTATATAGCAACGGTTGAGTATATACATTAAAAAAAGATGCTATCACGAGACAACATCGTTTTAAAGCAAAACTGGCCGTCCAGGGATTTAGGCAAAAACAAGGGATTGATTTCAGTGAAACATTTGCACCAGTAGTCAGAGATGAATCCACCTGGATTATGCTTGCAGCAGCAGCGATTCACTTGTGAGAAATTATCCAGTTTGATGTCCAAACGGCTTTTCTACATGGTGAACTAGATGATGTCAACTGTATGAAGCAGCCACAAGGTCTCAATACCAATGACGGGTCTGTTTGCAAACTAGTAAAATCCCTGTATGTCCCTGTCATGATGTACCAGACCAAACATAACTTATATAGTTAATTACTTCGCACCTTTCTTCAATAACTTTGGAGAGAACCATTGGAAAGCTCCAAAGTCAGTGCTAAGATACTTACAAGGGACACAAAATTGGGGAATGTTTTATCCTACTGTACTTTCAAGTGTGCATCAGCAATTTATTTAAGTTCACAGCGATGTCAGTTGAGGTGCTCCAGTTCATGATGGACACGTTGGAGAGAAGAAAAAAAGGTTCTGGAAGGCCCATAAAGACCTTTTGCCCCCAGAGGACAGCAAGGCGCTGTCTAATAATCTCAACCGTCCCTGAACATCAAAAACAATGCATCCATTACGCAGTTCAGGACCACTGAATGTCCCATTGAGTCATGCATCTGCATTAAACCCTATGGAGTTACTATGTAGAAGTGTGGAGACGATAAATCAGCTTAAATAAATACATTTAATCCTACAAAATAAAAATCAAGGACTTAAGAAAATAAAAATGCTCTATTACCGGCTCCATTGTCGGTTGCCATGAGACATCAGAAGAAAATCAGCAGATCTCAATAGGTCATTAAAAACGAACTTCTCTTCAATGGACCTAAATTGACCGTCCCAAGGAAATTACCGATGAGATTTTTTAAATGTCAAAATAGCACAATTCATGGAAATAATAATTATTATATGTACACTTTCAAAATTACCATTTAAATGGTAGATGTATAGGCGATGATAGGTTTGAGAGCCAAGGAACAACTAATATTATAAGAATCGTGCTATCATATAGAAGGATATTCCCGTAAAAAAATCAGTTAGGTAGACGCAATATAAGATGTAGAATAAGAGCACCCGCGGTGCCAAAAATAAACATGATGCAAAGTAAGCAGTAAACGATTTATATTCGTTATTTATATTTAAATCCTATTTATACAAATCGTTATTTATGTGTCATATATGCATGTATGTGTTTGAGAAAGTCAAGCAATTCAACGGTTACTTTTAGGCTATCAGCTACCACTTCACAACTTATCACATGGAAGGAATAACTATCACTTGGCCAGCAAAAAACTAAAAGTACATATACTTAGGTAAATTCCAATTCTCCAGCGAAAAAACTCATGTCAGAATGCCTCGGCCAAACTTCGTTACAGATAGCCCATATGCTTGGAAATCATAATATTTTTTATTCCGTCACGCTGAGACGACCACAAGGTACACGTCAGTATTTTGAAATTCGACCTTTTGGCTGGGGCACTGACGCTAATTAATCATTGGACTTTTATTGAAATTCACCGAGGGCATTAAAACGAAAGGATCTCGATCCCATTTTTTGATTTTCCGTAATATCATCTCAGTTCGCCGGAAAAAAACCAAAAATGGTCCTGTTTTCGCCGTTTAGGTTGGTGTCCCGCTGCTAATAAGTGGAATTTTACAAAACTATAGGCGAGAAAACATGTTAGAATAAATTGTCGAGATCATATTTTTTATTTTCTCAACTTTTGCCTGCGTTCGCCAGAAACTGACTGGGAATTTAATGACAAAAAAATATAGTTCCTTGTCAGCTAAGCAGTTTCTGGCGAACCAGGGCGAACATTGTGACAATAAAAAAAAGGGATCTTACTACACAATTTAATTTAATGTTCTCGCCGAATTTCATAAAATATCAATGATTAGCATCTCTGCCCCAGCGGCACCAGCCTAAACGGCGAAAAGGTCCAAAATGCTGCGGTGTCTCTTGAAACGTGGTCACAGAGGGACGGAATAAAAATATTACAATTTCCACGAATATAGGGGCTATCATCTGACGAAGTTCGGCCGTAAAATTCTGACATGACCTTTTCCCCTGGAGAATTGCAATTTACCTATACATATATAGATATGTATCTATATGTGTACTGTGTGTAATTGATAAGGTCAAAGAATGGCTGAAACCAAAAATTCCTATCCGTATAAATATATACATATGAAATGTTTATACCGTATGTTTCACGAAAAAGAAAACCAACTCTTCTGCCTATAATGTGTATATAACCAAACGTACAGAAAATGTATTGTGATTGGTCTGTCTGGCGCCATTGTTGAGTTGTCTAACGAGCGATCGAAACCTCTAGGTTGACTTTACAGTAAAAATATCCATTCCTTTTGCTGCATAGAAATTATAGGCAGTAGAATCAGTTTACCTTTTCATGAAACATACGGTGTATCTGCTTTATTTTTCGGGACAGCTCTAGTCCCCGGTCAATTCAGTAAGATTTTTGTAAAGTTAGTATCAAGTGAGTATATATTTAATGATAACGGTGTGTAAATGTTCATATGAAACCAGTGAAGATAAGTCCTAAAATAAGCCATGCGAACCTGAATCAAGCGTGGTACATAATTTTCTTGAGAAATCGCAGACACAATTTATTTATCTACAATTGTCTTTCTTTATAACGGCTTCGTAAAGCTGCTCCATTTAATCGTTACAAAGAATAATACAAAACTGTTTAGAGAAAAGAATCTTATGGTGGGGAATTCGCAATTAGCCAATATACCGTTGCAGAGAAGAAGTTTGAGAGTGTGTGGCCTAAAACCGCTTTAGCGAATAAGGATAAATATACCCGGAGTTTGACAGGAGAAAAAAACCGGCATAGAAAGAGAGAAGTGTGCAAAGGCGTGGCCTAAAACCGTTACAGAGAAAGAAGCTAAAAAATGGTGGCAGATTCAAAGCTAGAGTAAAAATCAAAAATTCTGATTTGTCCGGAAAATCGAATTTTGTTGGCTAACAGCTTTGTTTTTGTCTATGTCTTCCCGTTTTGGCTCTGTCTCCTTTTTTCTGATCTATTCTTGCCTCGTTTTTCCTCTTTTGAATTTGTCCTTTTTGCCTCATTCTTCATGCTATGTATTTGTCCCTTTTTGCCTGTCGTTTGTATCTCTTCCTCTTGTTTGATGTTCGTTCTTTCTTCCAAACTATGTAAATATTTGATAATTATTTTGTATTTCTCGAGAAAGAGAAATGTAACAAAAGGATGTTTGTAAAACTTTTTTTTTTCTACAGAGAATTTGTTCCAATATTTAGAGCATATTTACATGAGTGAGTTGCATTTATTTATTTTATTTAACCTCGATTTAGCAGAGAAAATGTAAAATCAAACGCACGGAAAACTCGTATTTGCCAGTTACATTTTCTCACGCTCACATTTTTGTATATAAATAAATGTATACATACATATTTATATACATACATACATAAATATTCATGGGTCAAAGGGTAAAACCGAAACATTTTTATCATCAGAAACGCAGAACGTTCAAAAAACAATGTTTGGAAAACATTAAATATTTTCTTTACGGAGATAGATGAAAATGCTATTTAGGTAGACCTTATTATTATTATTAACAATGTCTGTACGTCAGCAATAAAACGATCAACAAGTAAAACTCATCAGAAACAAATGCTAAAAAAACGGAGAAATTAAAAATAGCGTGTGTACAAAACGTTTAAAACGTAGATGGTAGTAGCAAGATGAATAGTTTAGAAATAAAAATTTAAATAATTCCCACTCTCCTCGCCCTCAAGAATTCGGAGGCGAGACTGGTGAACATCTTGACCAATTGGGGGTATCTCCGGAATAAAATGGGAGACAGTGGTTCCCCTAGCTCCCACGCCCTCTTAATCTCCTGGAAGGCGGGCGACTGGACAAAGCGCATGAGGGCGCCGGCCACGCTAGCGACCAGCAAAACGCGGGGATCCACGGCAAACGCGTACATTTTGGGCCAGACTAATAAACAAAAATATTTTTCCCATATTGAACCATTCCTTCCAGCAAAAATTTACCAAGGAATAACACCCGAAAAAATATGAATTCAGATTCGAATTAAAATACGTGGTTTACCTAATTATGTATACATTATTTAGGATATCCAATAAATTCTAATTCCTAACACAATTTTATTCAAATACTCACACATATATGAATACGTATTTAAATGCTTTTCGAATACTTTTAAGAATTTATTTCTAATGACATCTGGCATAATTTGTAGCTTAAAACAAACACAAAATCAATACACAAAAGAAGAAAGTGACTCCGCAACTCTGATTTTGCAAAAATCGATGCTTTTACCCAGAAAATAGTTACATGTATTACTGCCAATTAAAAAAATTATAATACCTTTATTTTACAAAAAAAAAAAAACTTGTCCGAAGGCGGGCTTTATAAACATAGTTAATGAATTTTTGACTACAAATAAAGTATTGGAATGCAATTGTCTTTTGAATACAAATTTGAATTTCGAATATACTTGTAATTATAAACTCCAAGTAAAATATTTTTCTCCAAAGCAATTAAAATATTGATAGGAATTCCGATTAAAATACGGAAATATATTAATATAATTCAGATTTGAATTCGAATACCGATTCAGATGCCAAACCTTGATATTTGTACTCAAAATCATATATCCAATCCATCATACTAATCCATGCTAATCCAACAAAGAAAATTACCCCAATTAATAAAGTTGTAGGAATAATAGCCAATGACCAAGCTGGAAATTCCCACGGCCGCCAAAATTAACCCTTGCGCCTCCGATGGAAGTCCTGCAGTAAAAAAGGGCATATTTGTTCAAAGTTTTTTTTGTAATATTTTTTTTGTAATAAATAGTGAGCACATGTGGAGAAAGCGGAAAGACAATTTGCTCACCCTGGAACTTCTGGAACAAATTTTGAGCCACCGTCGTATCACGAACAACGGCACTGCTATCATCAACAGAGACGCCATCTCCCTCCAAACAATCTTTATTATTCTCCTTGCAATAATTTTCGTACTCCATCCTCAATTTCTGAATCTCGTCCACCTGCGCCGTCAAAACTTGGTCCAGAAGACCCTCCATTGTCCTGATTTTTTCCTCATAATCAGCCATCAGTGCCATTTTCTCGTCCTCAAAAATAGCCAGCCGACTTTCGTAATCCTCGCATTTGCGCGCTAAAGCCGTTAAGTCGTCCTTTGGCGGATTTCCCCGTGAATCTTCATATTCCAACTTCATGGCCAATTTTTCACTGGCGTACGTACTTTCCAAAGATTCAATTTGTCCTTGGTAGTCTTGGCACTTTTCTTCCAGGGCTTGTACTTGATTCCTTAAGGATGTAATTGTGCCCGCCATTTCCGCGATTTTGATGGCATCGTCCGACCGACCTTCGGAGTACAGGAGCATCTCCTGGAGCAAGGAATGCAAGCTCTCATTTTGATGTTTTAATTCCTTTAGAGTTTCTCCAGCTTCACTGTATTCTGGTACGACTTCTGGGATCTTTGAATTGATCTCTGCGTCCTGGAAGTTTTCCTCTTCTTCACTAAAATTCCCGGAATCCTGCCTAATGTCTTTTTTCTCTTGAATGGCGACAGATTTGCGGGAATTTAAAGCGCGTCCCGCGAGGTAATATCTGACGGAGGGACTTTGTAATATATTTTCGTAGACCGCGTTCTCCAGAAGATCCAAATTTGGTCGGTGGTCCTTATCAATGATATCCTGGATGGCCGCAAACACGTTTTTGGGATACTGGATGAAACATCCGCGCAGAGAGACACCATATTTGTCCAATAACTGCGCCTCGTTAGATATCCAACGATTCTCGGCCACTTCTACCATAGATCGAATGCCCAGATTTAGCTGAACCAGTTTCTCAAGTTTGGCTTTAAGCGCTGGTAGGCGCAGGCGCACGGACGGTGACGTGGTGCAATAATGAGTGAGAAGCACCATCACGTTTGGCCTGGTCAAGTTTATTACGGAGATTAGATGCTCCTGGATGTGTTGGAGCAATTTTGATAATTTGGTATTGAAACGGTCGGTGCCCAGCTCTGGATCGTCCATACGAGCGGTGATGACAAGGATGTCTGGATAGCACGCTTTCTCCTGGAATATGGCGCAGAGTGTTTTTGCAATGTGAATGTCCCGCGCGTCATTTTCGCCGGATTTGAAGAATCCGGGAGTGTCATAGAATTTTATCTGCAAAATAAAATATGCATAATAGTTTTATATTAAATTCTTAAATTGTAACACAGTGAAGAGTAACTCTATAACAGCACTCCTTATAACAGTATATTCTTTATAACATCAGTAAATTTAAAGCACCTTGCACATATAATACATAATAGTTGTGTTCTCTGTAACAGCATTCCGTTTATAACAAAAAAAATTTGAGTTCCGTTAATGCAGTTATAGAGAAACACCAATGCACGAGCATTGACATAATGTATTATGCGTACATAGAACTTTTTATACACATTTTTTAATTGAATTGAAATTTTATTCATTTAAGGTCAGGCAGAAATTCAGTTAGATTTCCATAATCAAATTAAGCTACAGTGGACTCTCGCTATAACAACCCGGCAGGGAAGGGCAAAAATGGTTGTTAAATAGAAAAGTTGTTATATGGAACATTTTATATGTACACTACATATACGAAGGGCTGAAAAATAAAGTTGTTATAAGGAGAGTTGTTATAGAGAGAGTACACTGTAATTCAAATTCCAATTCGTAAGATTTACTCCACAGCAAAATTGCAAATTTGTGGTTGTATTAAATTTAAAATTAAGTCTACCATTAATTTTTAAATTATGTAGAGACAAATTTGCTAACAAATTGGTAAAATTTTGCGCAACAATGTACAAAACTATGACATAGTTTTTTTTAAAATCTGTTGTGGAGTCTTTCTATAACAAGTCTCTTTATAACAACATTTTTCTATAGCAATATTATTTTTTCCACCCTACGTACATGTAAAGGTACCTATTTAATGTTCTATATAACATTTCCCAGTAACAATATTTTTTTCCTTCCCTTCACTGTTGTTATAGAGAGACTCCACTGTATACAGTCAAATCTCTCTATAACGCGCTCCCTTATAACGGTTTTCTCGCTATAACAGTGACAGAAAATGCTCCCCTCAAAAACTTGCTCCAATTGTTAACAGAAATTTGGGTTGTCTATAGCGGTTTTTTGTTATAACTGGGAAAATTTGCTTATTTTAGGGGAACCGTTATAGAGAGAGTCGACGTACATGTTTCTAGAAAAACTTGTGTTTGTTAAAGCTCGAATCAAATGGAAAGCAGTTCAGTGCAAAATAAAAATAAAATCTTGGTAGATTTATTTATAAATTCTATTTTTACATTTAATATCTACAAAACAAATTAAAGTAATTAATTTATCTTGAAATTTATGGTCCTTAATTAAATTTTGCAAGAGCAACACGATAAAAATTTTAACTAAAATTAAGGTTGAGTTCCAAATGTTACAAAAATCCCGAAAAATGTCTGGACTTACAACTTGTTCACAGGAGGAAGTCGTCTTCAAGGCGAACGTCAATTCCGTAATTTCCTCCGTGCTCTTCCCACAATTGGACCAGTCCTGCCTCAAAATCCTCCTCAAAGACTGGGTCATCCCAGAACCCGAAATCCCAATCTGAACCACCGAAATTTCATTTCGGGACCTTCCATTTCCATCAGCTCCAGAGACTTTTTCTTCCAAAATAAAACAAACATTTCAGTACTTCAATCCGGGTAGGAAATAAAGAAAAATGATTATAATTTATGCCCGTCCAAAATAGTAAATGCATATGCGATAACGATAAATATTAAAAAAAAAAAAAAATGATTTATAAATGCACCATTTCTCCATGGACAATTTGCCATCGTTGTATCCAAACCACCTTGTGTGTTAATGCACTCCCGGCGTCGGACCCAAAACTACGACTGCAGCACGTTGAAGCTTTACATCCAATAATAATAATAATAATTTATACTAATTCAGCTCTGAATCTATGTGGACTACTCCAGAATTTTTTTTCCTTGTGTACGTACGAACCACCGACAGTATTTTTTAGTATTTGTGCACATAGCCAGTGAAATAAATACTCAGGACGGTTAATCAGGACGGTTAGGAGTGAGGGTGTTTATCTCATTTTTGTGTTTATATTATACTTTTGCGTTCGTAAATGTATGGAGAACTTTTGGAACGATTTTCCAACGACAGTCTGTGTGCTTGGGTTAGGACAAGAGCTTTCGCATGTGTGTGTGATTAAAGGATTATGACAAAAACCAGTTACTACTTTTTTTACGCTACATTTAAAGTAATGTTTGCATACTGAAAAATGAGATAGAAAGCGAGTGTGTGAAGGCAAGCATTATTCTTAAACGTGAAACCACGTACATAAGTACGGGATGTCAAATTATATTCTGTACTCGCCCCTAAATACATAAAACATACATAATCACAAATCAGTGAGGAGAAATTTAATGAATATTTTTTTTCGTTGCAGCTGAACATGCTATAACATGTTCAGCTGCAACGAAAAAAAATATTAAATATATATTAAATATATATTAGAATTATTTCTTTAAACTTCCTTAATTAAACTACAATGCAAAAAAATTGAAAAACAACGTTGCAAAAACGTGGGCACAATATTAAGCGTTATCCTCACCAAATAGGCTACCGTGCCAACAGATGGCACCACCTTCTGCCTTTTCATCTGGGGGCTAAAATTAAATCTCCTTCAATACTATACATATAACAGTGGAGTTTCTCTACAACAACACTGAAGGAAATGGCAAAAAATATTATTACAAGGAAAAGTCCTTATAATATAGAACATAAAATATGTACCTTATATGTAAGAAGGGCGGAAAAAATGTTTTTACAGGGAAATGTTGTTATAAAGAGACGTTTTCTACAGTGGACTCTCGCTATAACAGCCCTGAAGGGATGGGCAAAAATGGTTGTTATATGGAAAAGTTGCTATATGGAATATTTAATATGTTCGCTACATATACGAAGGGCTGAAAAATAAAGTTGTTATGGAGTAAAAGTTGTTACAAGGAGAGTTGTTATAGAGAGAGTCCCCTGTACAGAGGCACCACTGTATTCATGTACCTAAGTAGGTCCAATTTTTCTCGTGATCAAGATTTTTCCTTTACAATGTTTAAAAGCTAATGCCTCTTTAGCGTATAGGAAGCGCACAGAGTCAAACCAGCCTAAGTCCGAAATTTCAAAAATGTTTTTTTTTGTCTCAAATAAACCTGTGCAGATGTGTTATATTGAATCTGAATTCTTGCGGGTGATAGGTCGGCCATCGGCCTAGCACAGTATAAACCCGCGCTTAAATATAGTTCGTTGCCAAACCGGCCTAAGTTCACCTGTGTTGATGAGTAAGCGTTGTTTATATGCAAATACGCAGAAGGGATCAACGCTCTTTGAGCGAGACAAAATAACGAGACTGCAAAGGAAGAAATAGACACTAAGGAAAACGATATAAAAACAAAAAAACAATAGCGAGACAGAAGACAAAGAGAAGCAAGCGAAAACAGTAGCTCCAACCCCCATTTATGTATACAGGCTTTAGTTCCATAATGGCTTCAGTACATTTGACAAAGACTTGAACCATTTTGGAACTCTACCATTCTTTATTATGGGGAAAGAAATCATAGTAAAGATGGAATTCTAATAAATAATGCTAATAAAAACTAAAAAAGTAATTTAATTCAGCAATAATTTACATGATTGAATTCCACAATAATTTACATTTATAATTTAATTTAGCAATAATTTACCTCATTAAATTCAACAATAATTTACACAATTTAATTTAGGTATATAATTTAATTTTGCTACATAATTTAGATAATTGAATAATTTAGAATTTTCTAACAAATAATGCTAATAAACAATTAGCAATATTTCACCTATAGGTAATTTAATTTAGCAATAATTTACATCATTTAAATCAGCAATTATTTACAGAATTTAATTCCGTAATTACTTACAAATTTTAATTCCTCAATAATGTACATAATTTAATTCAGCAATAATCAACATTATTACATTATTAGTAATAACAAACAAAATGCGTCCATGAATTCAGTGTAAAAAGGTCTTTCTTCGGCTACTGGAAAGGCGTAGCTTATTTGTTGGAAAAAAATGAGCGTACAGTCGACTCTCTCTATAACAGTCCCCTTTATAACAGTACTCTCACTATAGCAGCAGGAAAAAATTCTCCCCTCA